>JAABKK020027673.1:4747-16410 GCA_011634745.2 Catotricha subobsoleta | reverse complement strand
AAGTTTCGCCTCGAAAAAATAATGGGGGTCCCTAATAGATGTTTTTTTCGTAAGTACCTTCCTTTGGAAGTTATTTCCCCCCTTTTTGGGACAGTCTAATACATATATATAATATATATATTAAGTGAAAGCAGAGACAATATATATGAATGTGCAATTGCTCCCACTATCTGGTAAAAATGAACCTATTTAAAGAAAATCGTAGTGTTAACTAAATCTTCTCGGATAATGAAACATTTCTATAATGTATTGTCCTATAATGACTATAAATTTTAATTTCTTTGTTCTCGTTCCTTAATCACTAAAACGAAAACATAAAATAACTAAAATAAGTAATGATATTTTTTTCACGTATTCATTTCATTTATAGATTATATGTATGGCTGATATGTTGTGCAGTATGGAGTAGGTGAGCTATATAATAAATAGTAAATAAATATATGCTTGGAAAATCTTATTACATATATAGACGCAAGATATATCCGATATCCAATCCATATAAAAGTAGGATGCTGAACGAACAGCACGTCAAGTATGAATAGAAGAAAAAGAACAACACAAAAATAGCTTAAAAAGTCCAACAATTCGATTTAAAGTTTACATAATTTAAAAAGAAAGTGCCTTGTGTTTTTGACAAAAATCGTAACCCAAAACACAATACAACTATAGAAAGTTGATATAATATATGTATTTTATTTACTTGTAGAATTATACCAACTACAGGAAGGATAATCCAAAATAAAACTCAAAGAAAGAATGTTGCAGTGCATTCACTCCATTTGCGTTAGTTTAGTCTGTAAAGTGAACAAAACTGCGTAACATTTAAAATGATACACTGGCAGAATTAATTCTACGCATTTGAAGAAGTTCTTTGTAAAATGCTTAAAACCTTATCACCCGCTCTCTCCTCGCCACTACAATGGCACTACAATTAGCCTGAAGAATAAATATTCAAATATGTTATTTTATTAGAATATCCAACATAAATATGTATGTTTATTTATCAGATTCTAAATTTCACTGCAATATAACTCGAGTCAGAGAAATCTATTTGTTTTATTCCCTTAACAGATAGAACTATAGTACCGATAATAGGATAAGCATAAATTTGTAAAAAAAAAAAAATATGTTTGACAAAGTATAAGACAAGTAAAAAAAACATTCAGTCAAATGGAATTTTAGACAGACTTTGCATCGGTCAGTGATGGATTGTTAAGAAATGGGATATGTTTAGTAAGGTGACATAATTTAATAAATTTAAATAAATTTACCTTATTAAATATTTTAGTGGCAAAGTTCGAAACTGGATAAAATATTGTACTTATCATTAATTTTAAATTCACTTCTCTAAGTTTTTATATAAATTTAGCAAATTGTACGGCAAACAAATAGGTAAATGTTGGAAAAGTGCTTTCAATTTTATAAAAAAAAATTTCAATGCTGTTTATTCCTACCAATTTCTAATAAATATCTAGTGGTTTTTTTTTTCAAATAAATATTTTTTGAATAAAAATTGAACGAAACAATTCAAATAATTTAAAAATTAATAAAATAACGAACTTACATTAAATTGTTTATGCAACGTTTTGTTTTTTATTTAACCAATTATAATCTACCAGCATATAGTCTATTAAATCTTTATTTAAATGATGATATGTATTTTTTGTAATACTTGTAGCCTACTTTTTGGCGGATATGCCCCCCTCGCTGAATACAATAACATTTGCTTTTATTAAAAATTAATATATATAAACCCTTTTAAAATTTGGAATAATTGCAAATTAATTAAAACACGAAAATAAAGTTAATTTGGGAACACAATTTTTTTTTTTTTAAATATAAATATCCTATCAGCAAAAAATAGTTTCTTAATACATTTGTGCTTGAAATTTTTTACTAAAGAAATTTTAAAATAGATAACGTATTATAAATATTTTATTTGTTGGAAAAACAGCTTCTGATTGTCTTTTGAGTTTTTTTTATTGAATGACAAATAATGTTCCACGGTTTATAATTCGCTTTCGCGACTCTGCTGATGAAAGGTGTAGGTATTAATATTACCTATTGCAATAATAGACTACAAAAGTCAGACTGTTCGCAGCCCAAATGTCATTTTTTATATATATAGACGGTTGTATGGCAATGGCGCTTCCTGCAGATGGCACTTAGCACGGAATATTCTATTCCTAGAGGTATCTCAAAAATTCAAGAGACCGGTTCAAAATGCGCGTTCATAGATATTTGAATCGGTTCATGAGACATAAAATAGAATTTGTATGAATAAAAAGAGATAGACGATGCGCAACCGGTCGCTTGAATTTTTGAGATACCTCTAGTAGCATTTTAGAGAAACTGTAAACTGAAACTGGAAACGATACGACGACTTGGACGTCCATACTAAATTGTGACCACCAATGTATTTCTTTCTTCTGCCAACATTTTTTTTGTTGTTTTATCCAAATCTCTTCTAGTCCTCATACCAGGTACCTACATATTCTAGAGTATCGATAATTTTTCAGTAACTTATTGTGGAATTTATTATAAAATTAAAATAAAATTATAATTAAATTAAAAAATGAAAATATCATACACATTATATATAATTTATAAATTATATATAAATATATTTTTTTTTATAAACATATTTTATACATATGGGTACCATATAAACAAACATACATACAGTACCTAAATTAAACTAGATTGTATTCTATCTATGCAGGTAGAGTATAAAAAAACGTTATAGTAAAACTTTTAACAATTTCATAAAGAAATCTAAAGATTAAAGGTAGATAACACACAAGAAAATCTGCTGACCCAATGAAATATAAGTTTTAAATTTTTAAATTGCTATATAAATATGTTACAATAATATTGAATTATAGTTTTCTAATATAACTCCAGCTTGTATAAAATACATTTATCTATTTCATGTCTTTTACCAAATACATGAAATATAACAATTTTTTCACCCATTATATTTCTACAAATATAGGACATAATCCACCTACCACATTTGTTAAGATGGTTCATTTTTGCGTATTTAAAAACTTTTGGTATATTTTTTAAATTCAGATTGTTCTAAATCGCGACACTTGCAAAAAATGTATATATACATAAATATATATTATAAGTTACGTTAATGGGTAATATTATTTCATGACTTCTGACCTTCAGCCTTGTAGCATTACAAGATACCACCTCTGTTAATATATATTTTGAAAATTATTCAATTTTCGCAAATTTGTCCGTGTCTTTAAATTTTATTGGATTAAGAATTTCTAAAATTATTAGTGAAAAAGTTCGAGTAGTCGCGACATTTCTATATTTAATGTTTGTTCAAACCTTGATGTAACCGAGTCTGCTAATAACCTTTTAAGTTTATTGGCAGAATCGGATAACTTAAAAGTTAAACAACTGGATTTGGGTAAACCGAAAATAATGTAAAACGAACCATTCTAACATTGAATCTGAAACCTCATTTATATGTTGTGCTTTTGAGCTTTATAATATTTAGTAAACGGTTCGCTGGCATAAACGTTGATTTTATGAAATATTTATTTTCGTTAAAGCTTTTATTTAATTCAGTAAAAATATTTAATGATCTCGATACATATGCAAAGTTTTGTCCATTTTCAATTAATGTATGATATTTTTGTATTAAAATAATAATTTATAATTTGTTGAATTACTCTCTGAAGATTCTATAAAATTGAAAGACTGCACTTTAGTGAGGATTATATAAGCTTATAATAATTCAATAAAAATATTGCGAGTAGCAATGACAATAAGGTTGCTCATTCGCTTTAAAGTTTTCTCGTAAGGTTAAGAAAAAAAATGAATATTATTTTGAATAATAATATGGCTAAAATCGTTGTTAAAGTAGAATAACTTGGTAGTATTAAAGAAGTCATGTTCTCTATATGTATGTCAATATTAGGCCGTCGTGTCAGCATTCAGTATGTGGGAGCACAAGTACGCTGAACACATTAATAATAATAACAAACAAATAAATAAATAAATAGATAAATAAAGAAATAATTGTTTCTCTATGAAAAAAGTGTGTGTGTGATTTTTGCCCGTGATCATATTTAAATATTTAAGGGACTAAGGTTTCATGAGATAGAATAACACTGATGCTAGGCGCTTGGTTTCTAAAATTCTATCGCTAAGAGATTGAATGAAACCCTTTGAATATTCGAACGTCAAATTTTCTTCATATAAGAAAAATCACCATAGCAAACAATCTATCTATATATACAAGTATAAAAATTAAATTGAAGGAAATGCATTTATCTAAAGTAGGTACTACATATATTCACCCCTGAAATGTAAATTAAAAAGAGAAAAAAATAATTGAAATGTATAAATGTACTTGTATGTATTGCAGAGCCACATTACTATTTATTATGTAGTAATTGACATAAATGCAGAGTTACGATGATTTAATTTAGCGCATGCGAAACAATAAAATTTATGCTATAGAGTTTATTATTAGCTGATGGTGTCATATATTCGGATGTATTAAAAATACTACCTACCTATATTATAAACTAGTATGCGGTGGAGTGTCGCGTTAAATAATTGATCTGAGTGGACACATCAGTTAGTAATGATAGTGGCCGGTACATTTTAAAAATATATATTGTCAAACGATATTGTGTGGTTTAGTTGATGAATATAATATTACGTACTAAACTAATTTCATATATCTATAACCATTACTCTATGCGTATAGATATTTATGGAAACATAGTAAAAGCACAATATACATACAATAGCATTAAAGTGTTTAAACTATTGATAAAAGAGAGGTAACAATTTCACATGTAAATTTTACTGTGCTTATAAACAGTACATACATGTACGAGCCTAATTAGTAAATAATTTGTAGATACAAGAATATAATGAACATGAAGAATATTATAAAACCAATAATTGGCACAAGCTTATGCACAGCACAATCACAATATTGTTGCTATGGATGCCTATTTTTTTAGGTGATGCATTGTAGTAACCAGCTACAATTAGTGGTTATTACAGATACATATTTGAACAAATGAAACAGTACTCTGAGAGATTTCTTTATAAATTGTTGTTAGTTTCACGATATCAATAAGCATCACAAACGTGTAGAAAAAAAAAACTTATTAAACATAAGAATACCTTCATACTTCATTTTCTTTTCCTTATTTATGCACTACATGTTTCCTCATAAGTCTAGAATCAGTTTTGTGATATGTTTTGATGATTTAAACAGCAAAACATATTTGAAATACGGGTTTCAAATTTTTCATTTTTTTTATACTGTTTTCTAATTCGGTTCGTGACAAAACGTGAAGAATTTGAAACGTGTTGTCGCGCTAAGGGGAAGGATCGGCCAAGCGTGACAAACCTTGACAATGGGAGGGTTGGTCAAAAAAGTCGATTTTTAAGCTTGGCATACTTTGTAAACAGCCTCTAAAACCAATTTCCTACGAGTACGAAATTACAATTACAACTTTAACAATGTTTTCAAATATGTATTTTTCAATTCGTTTCAATTCTCAATAATTAAAAGCTTAAGTTTGTACAAAAAATTTCAAATGAGGACCATTTAATGGATATTAAGAACTGAAAATTAATATTTGAAATAATTCTGGACGCAGTTTCTTATAAAAAGTTTCTTCGTTGTAATTCTGTAAAGATTTTCAACGAAAAATAAAAATAAATAGAGAAATTAAAAATGCCAATTAAATTCTTTACAGTCAGTAGAACAGATAATAAACACAAAACAGTATACCATAATTGCTCAAATCTAAAGTTAAAGCAAATATCGTAAAACAAGTTGCTTATATAAAATTGGCAAACTAGTTATGCAACAAATCATATAACAATACCAAATATGTTTATGAGTTTAAGCCAATGTTGAAATAACGTCATTTAAACAAAACTATATACTTACCTCCTAAAAGCATATGTGACATCGCCAATGGCATATTTTTCCTTTTGTACTTTACCATAATAAAGAAACCTCTATAAGCAAACGATATTATGAACGTTGAAATAGAATTGGGCTATAGATGGTTAGCAGAAGAATAAAATACGACTAGTAGTTATAAACATTACAAATAAGTCTAGATGTACATTTCAATGTTTGTAAGTTTTGGCCCTCTTTGTTTTAACGGTTGGATCAACAAACAAAATTAAATACACACATTTTGTGTGGATAATTGTCATCTGCTAAGGATTACATTTAGCTTACTGTTTGTGACATATACTATGATATGCTTGAGAAAAATTTGTTACATATAATTACCTACATAGTTGTTGATGATGATTATTAACTATATTTAATTTTAAAACGATAAAAATACTTTTTTTTTAAATTTATAATTACAATAGTTAAATAAAGTAAAATGGTTTTATGTTTAATAAATGCACCTATATATTTGTTTACCATTCAAAATGAAATAAATACAACAATACATCCTATACGAAGGAGCTTTTGCCTAATTTTATTAGCATACATATTTTATTACATATGCTGTATAAGTAGATTGTATAAACTGTACCATAATACAAATTTTGTAAGCAATCTAAAAACGTTTGTTGTTGGCATAGGTAAATTCTATTAAAATCTTCTTTTGTTATTGAACCAGGTGGGTAAGTAATCGGTATACTTCTGTATTATACAATATACAGATGTACTGTAATATATTGTAGGTTTTTCGATAATAAATTATAAAAGAAATCTAAATCCTAAACATACTTATGCCTCTGTAAATCCATAAGCGAAGGTGACTCACATATAAGATAGATACAGTTGGTACAGGAACAAAGGTAGGAGGTATCTGATATCTTAACGAATAAATCTAATTTATAGATAGGGTTACATTATTATCAGTTCAATATCATATGCCTAGTAGCTCACAATTTGAACATAATATATGTTTTAAGAAAATTACGCCACGGCCACGATCTCTTTTATATTTTCTATGGCTGCTGAAAATATTGCCCGAGGGACAAATATATTGTCTATCCAATGAATTGTGTGAAAATTTTCGAAAATTCTAATTTCCAGTCTAGTTTAATGTGTTCTGACAAAGAACAATTATTTCAACATTGAGGAATAATACTGGACTCGACGCATTGTGTAACTTATGTAAAATCCTAGCCTTTTTAAAAGCAGCTAATTTAAATCAAATATATTCAGAATCTTTGTAGGGAGCAAATATTTTACATTGTTTGAAAATTATATCAGCTGTCATAGGAAAATTTTCATGTACAGGTCAAATAATCAATAGGCTTTCATTGTGACTTAAAAATAAGTTTATGTTTAGCGTCTTACTTGCAAAATATAGTTTTTGTGCATGTTTATTAGCTACAGAATTTGTAGGTTCGTACACGTTTAAATATCTGAAGTATTTGTGACATATGTACTATCCACCGTATGGCTGGACTTGGAATGTTTCGATAAAATTGATATTCGGTAAAGTAATAGAATATATAGAAATAGCTGAATTTTTAATTATATAGCGCATAGGTGATACTTTCTGGCTTACGTAAATAGACGTGTTTTGTCTAAATGTCATGCGAAAAAATGCTATTTAAATATTTTCATAAATGTATTAATCTTCAAACAGCAATTCAGAGATACTAAGTTTTATATCAAAAATTTTTGTTCTTTGACGCATAACTTAACCTAAACTTACTCCAAATTAACTATAAATTATTATTCGAATAATGCATTTTATTCTAAATTTTTTAAATAAACAGAGGAGGTTTTTATTTCCCGATAAAATAATCAACATTTTCTTCTTTTCTCTTGTTCGAGAATCATTTATTGATGATCATTTATTTTTGTTTACATGTTTATGTATTATGCTTTGGTTTATATTTATGTTTATTTATAATATGAAATTATTTAATAATTAGACATTTTTAAGATTTATTTTGAGCTGCAGCGTCGCTATAATATTTTTATGCATTAACCAGCGCAACTTAAAAAAATTTAAAGCACGTCAATTCCTGCACAAAAGCATATAATGTTTCTTGTGTACCAGCTTACAGAGAATTAAAATAATACAATAATTTATTGTTTGTAAATTTTATGTGGATTCTACTTTATCTGAAATCTAGCTGTTACTTGGATACACAATGAATGTATAAACTGTCGTTTTTTCTTCATTTACATTGAAAAACATAATATAGCGTAGATAGAGAGGGTAGGTTTGTTTGGTACATATATCTATAATCTCAGTATCTACATATCTTTTACCCCTCTTCTATCAACTGAAATGAAGCGGAAAACTGTTTTTCAAAATGAAATATTTCGGATAGTAGAATACTAGACATTATTATAGATGAAGAGTAAACCAATTGGTCAGTCTCGTATCGGTATCAATAATAACGGTTTTGGGTTATTTTCATAGAACATTTTGTTTTTCCTTTAAAATAAATAAATAAACATTTTTCATACACATACACGCAAAATAACAAATCTGTAATGTTAAACATAAATTTGATTGCTTTAGTATAATTATTAAAAGCATTATTCTATTTATTTATTTTAATTTGTGACAATTGTATCATTTGTCACTCACAATGACATTGAAGTAAATCACGATGGCTAATAAATAAACTTAATTACAGTCATAAGTGTTGGTGATTGGAAAATGATTGACGATTGACATGACTATAGATGATTGGATTAATTGAGTGAAAGTTAGAATTAAATGTAAAATAAAAGAAAATAGAAAACCTTTGAAAATGTTGCTTTATATGCTCAATATATTTTTTAACTGTCGCCATTCCATCCCCCCCTAATCACAGACGTTTGTAGGTCGATAGGGTTAACACTTATTACTAAGTTATAGGGTGGCCGGGCTGCAAAATTCAAAGATACATAAAATTATTCTTGCAATATGAGTTTAAAAAAATAAGTAGGATTCGTTCATGGATGATTCTCCTCTTTGTAGCTTTGTCTGGAAGAAAACGCTCCGGGCCTATTTAACCCGAAAATTCATTACTGTTTTTGAACGTAGAATCAGAGTGAAATTATGTTCAAAACACACAATCGCATTGTACATGATTTATTTTAATAAATTAATTAGTATAAAATCTACTGTCGCTGAACAAGAGTTAAATTGTTCCTCCGCTTTGTCTTGGCTTTACTGAAAACGAAATGTTTTACTTTCCATGCAAAATAAAGAACTATGAATATTATTTTTAAAATTGATTAGTTTTGATACAGCATAAGATGAAATGAAGAAGATTTTGAAGAATGTCGGCAATATTTCACAGTTCCTACAAATATTTGCTATATTTAATACATAGAATTATTCAAGGATACATACTAAATAATTTAACTTATCATAATAACTTAAAAAATGGAAGTGTAATTAGTGACTCATATAATTATTTAATAATGCCATTTGCTTCATTTCCACAACAACTAAAACATCTCAGCTCTGGACTGTTGACATAAACGTTAATTCTTTAATCATTAATCATGCATTCTAGAAAAAAAAAAAACATAAATATTTTTGTTATGTAGATTAGGTTGGTTGGTGCTAACCTTTTATCTACCGCATTTTTTGGCATTTCCTTTAATTAAATCTGTTTTTAGTTCGCTGCTCTGTCCTGGCTTTGCACTATATAAAAATTATGATTAATATAATATGTGCAGATTTTCATTTTGTTCGGATTTTTTTTTTTTTTTTTGTTTTTGTTTTCATACATTCTAAAAGGAAAATGAGAAACGTGAAAGTTGTTATAGAACGAAATCTCTGTTTTAATTTCAAAAAGCGCTGCTTATTTCCCTAATGAAATTATAAACCACATTAATTATTCTTTTGCTTTTAGATTTATTTATACCTACTGTATTATATATGTTGCAGGGTGAGATAAAATCTTTTTTATTTAGTGACACGAAAACTAGTTCGTGTATTACAAAAATGTTTGCATGGAAAATGCTTAGGTAGAAAAAATGTAGTTTTACTCTATTTGAAGTTTTTATAAATTTTGCTATTTATATATACATTATACATATATATATATTTTTTTAAAGAAATTATTTTTTAAACTTTTCGATTTATTATGTGGCATACAAACTAGCAGTCTCAGTATTAAGAAAAAAAGAAAAATACAGTTGCTCTTAATTGCTGTTAATTTAACAGTGTTAAATATAATTTTCCAGGAAGTCATTTAAATTACTATTGAACTTGTTAATTAAGCTGATTGCAGAGAACTAGTCAACTATTCAAATGTATGTATTGCTGACTTATCTATTTTTCAGTATTAACTTTACCAAAAATCTATGCCACACAATTGAATAATTAAAATTTAATGAGTATAATATGACACCCTGTACATTAAGTTTATTCCTTTACATAGTAATAGTAGGTACCTATTATAATGTATGGTTATTGTTACGTATTAGCCCGTATATAGGATGTTTTAACATTCACAATTATAGTTTCAGTTTCTGTTTCTGATAATAAATATATATATACCATGAATAAGGAAAAGTCGTGCTAACGGATTGTCTCCCAAGAGTGAATAATTATTAGAACATAAACAAAATTTATAATAATGTTTTATTTCATTTATGTTATACATTTAGCATAGAGGGTTTTGTAGACAGATGTAGGTAATGAGACGGAGAGATAAAAGCTCATTTAAGTATATAATATTTTAGTTTTCCGAAATATTAGCCTTTTTCGCAAAATTTATTTAAATAAATATGCGTATACATATAAAAGTATTCATAGATAGTTGAGAACGGAAACAAAAGAAATTCTCATTCAGTATGTATTATTTGAAATTCTCTGATTGTAATTTATAATGAATAAATATTAGCGGTTAAGCAGCATAATTATAAAACAGAATTAATAATAACGTGTGAAACATATGTAAATGTATGTCTATGTATATTATGTATTGATGTCATTTGGGATGAAAGAATGACTATAAATATGACATTAATAAATAGTAAAATAAAATTCTTATTATGTGATTGTGTGTACAGCGTATACACAATTATTACAATAATTAAAATCAATTTGCATGAATGAAATGAAATTTAAAATTCACAATGGGCTTCATAAATTTGAGATAATGAAAACGTAATGTCGATATAATATTGTCAATATTTCGTTTATGGGATCAATATTATTTAGTCTAATAGGTGTATTGTCAGTGATGAACAGACAGATAATTGACATTAATTATACTCATTAAATTACAATGTTCGTACTGTGGTGACTGTAACTGGCTTTTTTTTAATTTTTGCTTCTTTTTTTATTTTGGAGCTCGCTGTTACTCAAATTTACTTAAATAAAAATGTAATTTATTTAAGTTCAATATTTAAATGTATTTGAATATTACATTACAGTTACATAAACCAAGACTTTTGAAAGCTAATGGTAATTAAAAATCAATCGAAAATACAGATATGTACAAAGAAAATAATTGAAACTCGGACGAGGTTAATTTGAAGTTTTCAATGCATCAATGCAACATTATAATTATAACTGGCTGTAACTGGCTTTTTTTTAATTTTTGCTTCTTTTTTTTTTTTGGAGCTCGCTGTTACTCAAATTCACTTAAATAAAAATGTAATTTATTTAAGTTCAATATTTAAATGTATTTGAATATTACATTACAGTTACATAAACCAA
>JAABKK020027662.1:0-16418 GCA_011634745.2 Catotricha subobsoleta | reverse complement strand
GACTTTTTTGCTTAGAATGACCCCAGGAACACACCCCAGAAGTTTGTACCTTTTGTTATGAGACACCCTGTATATTATGTTTATCGCATCCAGAACTCGAAGTCCAAGTTCACATCATTTTCCGATAAGTATCTTTACCTGTTAATATGCTATAGGTAACCAAATAGTTATACTTCATACATTTTTGGTGTTATCGCAGGCGGTGTGTATTTTGTTAAGTTTTTTATACAAAGTTCATTTCATTGTTTAAATGGTTTTATGTATTTAAGATTTTCATAATGAAAAACCATGATTATCATTATTAAGTAACCGCATTCTCATAAAAAAAAAAAAACAAAAAATTATGCGCATTAGAAAATAAATATTTTGTTTTAAAAATAAAATATGATTTAAATTGATATGCTGTGGCTCATTTACTTAATTGATTAATTTAATCACGTGACTGATAGATGCAAAGAGTTTAATCAAAAATAATATCAGCAAAACAAATAAGTTGTGTTTTGTTTATGCATAAACTCTTGTTTATATTTGAAAATTTCATAACGTAAGAGAGATTTTTTTTTGGTAAATTTTTTAGATTATTTTAAATGTAGATTTAGGCACTAAATAATTTCCAAGCTATATTCTGATATGAGAAATACAATAGATTATTTAACGGCAATTTAAAACCTGATGTTAACTGCTGTGGGACAAACAAACAGTTTGTACATGAATAACTCGGAATTTTGTTCCAAAAATGAAAGAAACTGCTAAAGCCGATTCATAGGAAACCGATAACAAGGAATATTTTTTTTAATTTTTGGGACAAAATTCTGTGTTATTCGTGTAAAACCTGTTTGTTTGCCCCACCGCAGTTAACAGCTTTTAAATTGCCGTTAAATGATCTATAGGTTAAGATCTATTTCCGATATTAATATGGTTTTAAAATGAGGGCTGCACACTACTTGGCTTCATAGCATCACGCTTGTCAACTCTGATTAAACATCGTAAATATTAACAATTATTGCTACATAAGCACAATGCAAACTATTTGTTTATTTATCGAGGTTAAATTTCTGAAATAGTTTTTGAATTGATTGATAAAATTTAAAAAAAAATCATCCATATGAATTTTCCATAAAAAGAACCAAAAATTAAACCAAATTACTCCGGCTAATGCCAACAATAAATTATTTGTTTATATGTAATTTGTTTTGCAATCTAAAATCATAATTAATACAATATTATATAATTACATGTTTTAGGCAAAGGCCATATCATCAGATGATAAACAAATAACATACCGTACAACAGAGCCACCCCGTGAAGTTCACGTAAAAATGTTACAAGCTAACATTGATACATTAGAGAAAATGTTCAATTATGTAACCAAAATCCATACAAATAAACGTTGTTTAGGCACACGTGAAATTCTCAGTGAAGAAGATGAAGTTCAACGAAATGGACGTATTTTCAAAAAATACAATATGGGCGAATATAAATGGAAGAGTTTTATTGAAGTTGAACGTATGGCAAGTTCTTTTGGACGTGGTTTACGTGAACTTGGCCAAAAGTCCCGGCACAATATCATTATATTTGCTGAGACACGTGCCGAATGGTTGATTGCTGCACACGGATGCTTCAAACAAAATATACCGATTGTTACAATCTATGCAACACTTGGGGATGAGGGCGTTATTCATGGTAAGAATAATATCACAAAAATCACAGTACACAAATATTTACTTTCTAAGCCAAAATTCAATTTCATTTTCAATTTTAGGTATTAATGAAACTGAAGCAACGACCATTATTACCAGTCACGATCTTTTACCAAAATTCAAAACGTTGTTGGATAAACTACCAAACATCAAAATAATTATTTTTATGGAAGATCAATTGAATGATACAGATGTAAATGGATACAAATCGGAAGTTCGTCTTCTACCATTTAAAGAAGTCATTCGTACGGGATCGACAAGTGAATTAACCGGTGTTGCACCGCATGCCAGTGATATTGCTATTATAATGTATACATCCGGTTCAACTGGTACACCAAAAGGTGTATTATTGTCACATAAAAATTGTATCGCTACAATGAAAGCATTCTCAGATGTGGTTAAAGTTTATCCAGAAGATGTTTTAATTGGGTAAGCTATTTGGTTGAACTATAAACAATTTAAATAGTATCGTTTCATATACGATTTCGTTTTTCTTTTATTTTTTACGTTTATATTTTCTTTATAGATTTTTACCATTGGCTCATGTTTTTGAGTTGTTAGCTGAAAGTGTTTGTCTTTTGACTGGAATACCAATTGGTTATTCAACACCAACCACACTAATCGATACAAGCAGTAAAATTAAACGTGGATGTAAAGGCGATGCATCTGTATTAAAACCAACATGCATGACAACAGTACCTGTATGCATTTCTTGGAATTCATAATTAATATCCATTTCTAATTATGTGTGTTGCTTTTATAAATTTCTCTTGTAGCTTATTTTAGATAGAATATCGAAGGGTATTAACGATAAAGTTAATGGACAGGCTCCATTACAAAAGGCTCTATTTAAATTTGCTTACGGTTATAAATCAACATGGGGACAAAGGGGCTATGAAACACCACTTATGGATAAGTTAGTATATTTCTGATAATTTTCTTCTTTTTTTTTTTTTTGTAATTTGACTGACTGATAAAATGTTGAAGTTGCAGAAATTAATGTGTTTCAAACGGAAATGATTACTAGGTTTATCGATCAAAGTAACTCTGACTCGGTAATTGCATTGGTTCATTATTTATTTTGTTTATTTGGAATCATCAGAAATAGTATAAAAGTGATATTCAGTAATATTGTTGACACGATTATATTATTTATTTGTTCATAATTGTACTCTATTTTAAGTAAATACTAATTTCGGTAAAAATTTATAGAATACAAAAGCAATTTTTTGCCACTATCATACTTATTTATCATTCTTAATCAGGTTCGCTGCGTTGTTCAGTTTTGTGAGTTTTACTTGTAAGTGGTACTCAGGTCACCTCACAAAATTACACATAGCGAAGCGACCCTTAATCGATACTAGAACCATTAAGTGATATCAAAATAAACTACAATAACAAAATCTGAAGTATTTTATTATTTTTTTTAATTAATAAATATTTTGTTTTTAGATTAATATTTAAAAAGATTGCAAAATTAATGGGAGGCAAAGTACGTCTTATGATGTCAGGTGGGGCCCCATTATCACCTGATACACATGAACAAATAAAATTATGTTTATGTACTGACGTCATTCAAGGATATGGTCTGACTGAAACAACATCTGGTGCAACTGTTATGGATGGTAAATGAACGCGTATTTTCAAATGGTTTAAATTAATTGTTACACACAGTTGTTTGTCATATATATTTATAAAATTTAATTTCTATGTCGTATAAATATATCTACAAAATCAGCTTTGCCATGCAATTTTCTTAATCCAAATAAATACACAAAATACAAATATAATTCGATTTTATTTTAAATGAATACAATATTTATTAATTTTTTGTTGTTGTTATAATCAAAATTGCAGGCATGGATATGACATATGGTCGTGCTGGTGCACCAACAACAACGTGTGATATACGTTTAGTTACATGGGAAGAGGGTGGCTATCGTGTTACAAATAAACCGTATCCACAAGGTGAAATAATTATTGGTGGTGATAGTGTGTCACAAGGTTATTTTAAATTACAAAGTAAAACCGATGAAGATTTCTTTGATGAAGGTGATCGTCGTTGGTTTAAAACTGGTGACATTGGTGAATTTCATCCAGATGGTGTACTTAAAATAATTGGTATATATATATATTAATTTCGTTCAGATGTGTAACCATTTCTAAAAATACATATAGTACACAAATATGGTAAATTAACATTTTCAATTTTTTTTTTTAATTTTCCAGATCGAAAGAAAGATTTAGTTAAATTGCAAGCCGGTGAATATGTATCATTGGGTAAAGTTGAAGCTGAATTGAAAACATGTGCGGTTGTGGAAAATATCTGTGTATATGGTGATCCATCGAAACAATTTACAGTTGCATTAGTTGTACCGAATCAGAAACATTTACAAGAATTGGCCACCAAACAGGGTGTTAATGGTGTTGAATTTGAACAATTATGTGCATCACCAGTTATTGAAAAAGCCGTTATTAAGGAATTGGCTGAACATGCAAGAAAATGTACATATGACCTAAAATATTAATTGCATAAAAATCTATTAAAAACTATTTCGAATTTCACTTTTAAATCAATTTCAACATTATTCAACATTTAACACATTTTTTTTTTTTTTTATAATAATCTCTTTTGTTTCTTTTAGGTAAATTACAAAAATTCGAGGTACCAGTAGCTGTGACATTATGCAAAGAAGTTTGGTCACCAGATATGGGGCTTGTGACAGCCGCTTTTAAATTGAAGCGTAAAGATATTCAAGACCGTTATCAACACGATATTAATCGAATGTATGCTTCATGAAATTCAACGAAATTATCTTAAATTTTTTTTTTGGTTTTCATTTTTTTTTCTCTGTCGTTTTCGTTATTTTTACTTTAATGTAAAAAAAAACACATCATCATTTTTTATGATAATTAATTCTAATCAATTCACGTTAAATTTATATATATATATAAAAGGAAAATAAAGAAAAGGAGAAATGGTAAATAGAAAGAAAGAAAAAAAAAAAATATGAGAATTTTTTGTATTCTACAATACAAAAAACAGTACAAAAAAAAATACTATCCGTGTGTGTAAAAAATGTTTGATCGATGCTATTTTGGTAGCAACTTCAAAATAACCATTTATTAATTTTCCGGAAAATTGTGCGCCGGAAAACAGCCAGAATGATCACAGATTTTTTTTTTTTTTTTTATTATTATTAGCTTAGTTTTAATTGTAGTTTTAAAAAATAAATAAAAACCATTTATAAGTTGTTTTTTTTTTTTAATTTATGTCTTTCGTTTGGTGGTTCCTAATTATTAATATTAAAATTAAAATTAGCCCGTAAATTATTTAAAAAGGAAAAATGGACATTGTAAGAATAATGGAAATTGTTTTTTTAAATAAAATGTCGGTTAAACATAAAAATCAAAGAGTAATTTGATAAAGCTATTAAATAAATAAAAAAAAAACAACAAAAAATTTATCAAATAAATAAAATTTAAATAAATAAATGATTTAAAACATTATGAAAAATAGAACAAAAAAATATTTTTTTTTTTTTAAATAGAATTATTGTACAGTAAATATTACCTATATTCTTTAAAAAAAAAAAAAAAAAAACAAACATGTATAGTGGTTTAAGCCGCAATAAACTACTGTCTCTGCCTCTGAGTGTTTGCGCTAGACAAAACAAATATATATCTGTAATTAAATAAATGACATTAGCAATGCAAATAGCAAACACGAGCTATATAATTTAATTTAATGAGTAAATTAGTGATTGATGCGTTTAGACCGTTAATGAATGTAAAAGAAATCGGCTAGTACACTTTTAGTAATTTTATTGAAATAATGTTTAACTAACAAGATAACAAAGATCGAAAAATAGAAGCAAAAAAAAACTGAGAATAATAGATTTATTATCTCATGTAAATAGAAAAGAAAAATAATTGAATTTTTAGTCATTTTATTAGAATTATTATAGGATTAATTTTAAATGTTTATGTAATTAGACATAAGTCAAATGAAGAAAACCCTCCTCCTTCTTGGTAACATTATACAAATTTATTATAATAAGAATGGACATTTTTTTGTTTTTTTATATCGAAAACCTTTCGAGAGATCATTTGATAAAATTGAAATGAAATTAAATGAATTTGAATGTTATGCATGTTTAAGTTCAGATTCAATCATTTTCGTTTAATTGAAATTTTTATTTGGAACAATTTTCATAATTACTTCATTTGTACTTGACAAAAAAAAAAAAAAAAAAAACAGAAGAAAAATTGTCTATGGACACGAGTCGTTAAAAAAATATAGCTGGATCTCTTGCATAGCACATCAAATAAATAATATTATTTATTTTTTTTAAAAAAAAATATAGAACAAAAAGTTTTTGGCTGAATACAAAATTCTATCATAAAATCGCGTGGCTGCCTAAATTAGCTGACTCTTCAAAGATTCCGAATATCAGACATTTATTTCAATTTTTTTTTTTATTATTCTCCTTTTGACACAAACAACAAAATGAAGATGAATGGCAATACCATCAAAACAAAAAGAATAAATTAATTTGTGTTAAAGCAACACAAATTTTGGCTTCAAATAAAAGATGTCAATATTGTCCGAATTCGGTGTGGAATGTTTCCAAAATTAATTATCCTTAGATTTAGTATTTTTTGGCTAACTATTTTAGTTAGAATATGCGTCTAATAAAATGTTTAAATGAAATGACAGCATATAAGACCGCTTATATATTATTTCAAAATAATTAATTAGAAAAATTGTGTAATTTCAGGGCGAGTCGCGTTTCGTAAAATATATGTATTTAAAGTATTAATGAGATGAATATTGAATATATATGTATATGCGTATTTATTATAAACGCAATATTGTAATTCTAATTTCTCTCTTTTAATGACTGATAAATGGCATTGCTGTGTACAAAAATATATATATAAATATCTAATATAATCCATATTCTAATAAAATTAAGAAAAAGAAAAAAAAAACAAAAAACAAAAAACATGAAACAAAGTATAATCACACATAAACTACTTTATAAAGTTATAATGATAATGATAAAAAAAATAAAAAAAATTAAAAAAAATTAATAATCACATTTAAGAATATAAAATAATTATTCTCATTCTCAAATATTTAAATAAATTAATTATTGTATATTTAAAATTTAAAAATCACAAAATGTTAGTTATAAAAAAATATATTTAATAACAAATTAATTAATTTTTTGTGAAAAGAAGAGAAAGCAAAATATATAAGTTTATAAAAAAAAAAATATCTAAGAAATGCTATTTATAGGTGATACAGACAGTTCCATAAAATAGGTACAAAAATGCTGCGCTTTGAATTATCCTATTTAAAATTAAGAGAGACAAGCTACGAGTATGTAAATTAAAAAAAAAAAAAAAAATGTTATTTATAATTAAATAAATTCAAAATTATTAAATTTTATTCACAATCACAAACAATTCAAATTTTCTTCTAAATAATAAAGAATAGAAATGAGCATTCTTTTTAAAGCAATAATTTTTGTGCGTTTTACTTACACATTTTCAAAACAGTAATATGTTTTTTTTGTTTGTTTGTTGTTAAGAAACAACTATTATTTTATTCGATTTTTTTTTCTATTGTAGCTTTTGTTCTAAATCTATTTTTGTTATTAAAGCAATAAAATGAATTATTTCTATGTCCAAGAGAAAAAAACCAACTACAAATCTAACATTCAAAATTCTTTTTAATTGGTTGCTTTAATTAGTTTTAAAGTTTAATGTTTTTCAAAAATGTTTGGGGTACAAACTATGAAAATGAGCAGATAATGAGATTTTTTTTTGGTTTTGATTATATTATTAGTTTTGTCAGTCACCGTAGATTTTATTTCGAAATAATAATATTTTCTAGCAAAATATTTAATGGTTTTTCAATGTTTAACAAGAGTTATAAGTATGCACAGTATATCGCATACGATATTCAAAATGACTTTTAATTTTCAGACAGAAATATGCGTCTTATTTCAAACGTCAATCGATGCAATATGTTGATTTGAATTTCTAAATGCAATTTATTTTGAATATTTTCCAATTATTTAATGAAAATATTCATTGAAATTCATTAACTAATCAATGTAAAAAAATGTATGTGCATCGATTTACTGAAAAAAAAAAAAAATTTACATCACATTTAGATTCAATATATTAATATTAAGAAGTTTGTTAAAAATTCCATTATTGTCAATACTGTTTATTTTAATTGAGAAATGTTTTAAACCGCCATAAACTAAAACTACAGCTAAATGAATAATTATGCAAAGTGACACACGGATGTAGTTGAAGCAAAAACAGCAAAAACAGCAACTGCGCATTTGCATCATACTTACTTACTGTGTACATTTAGCTGTATACAATTCCCAAAATCAAATAATCTTCAAAATATGATTTCTACTATTAAATTCGAGAAATGTAATTTATCTCAAATACTTATTTCTTGCGAAATGTTTTAAAAATTAAATTGTAAATGTGCAAATGTGCAAATAAATAATAATTTTCTACTGAGCATTTTCCAAACTCAAAATGTATCAATTCTTGATTATTTGTTTTTTTTCTTTCTCATATTCAAATCAATTTTAGAAATTTATGTAAACTAAATTTAAAATACGTGCCCATGCGAAAAACTTCTACCATTTTCTTATAGATTTAATTAGAAATTATAAAATAAATTTATGTAGTATATAAATATCGCAATTTTCTGTCTGATTGGAGATGCGAACTAAAATAATTCGTTAGTTTTTTTTTGTTTTTAATTTATACGTAATTCGAATATTTGATATACGCAAAATCATTTAATTTTATTATTAGGTATTGATTTAAGACTGGGTGTTTCTTAATTTAATTTTTTTTTTTTTTTTTTTAATAAATTTATCATTATTTCAATTAATTTTATCATTTCGAAAAACTTGAGAGCGGGGCATAAAGAAGAAAATAGTAATTTTATAAAAGTTGGTTTTACAATTTATAATTTTAGTTTTTAAAATAAATGATGAAACAACAAATTATTATTAAATAAATATTATTTGCATATAGAAAAAATTAATTGTAATAATAAATAAATGTACAATCACTCTATAATTATCAGCAATTAAAGAAATTCATAATGATAATTTATCTGGCTTGCAAATTCATCATCAGCACATAAACGCGTTAATTAAATGCATAAATATATTAAAAAGAAAATTGCATTGAAAGAAGTTTACAATAAATGAAAAAAATAACTAAAATTTTATTTATTGTTATTAAAAATTAAATTATTTCAGAAATAAAATACAAAAAAAAAAAGAAAAAGAAATATTAGTTGTGGTTTAGTTTCATTCCAGAATATTAATTTTCTTTCAGTTTAATTTTAATTCCGTCCTATCAATTTGTGCTATTTTTTTTGCATACCTTTATAGCAGAGAATAAAATAAGAAATTTGGGGAACTACATTTTGGAATATAAAAATTTCCGGCGCGGATTTTATTTTTTCGAACTTTCTCTGAAAATACATTAAAATTATATACTTTAACTGTGAGAGTCGCTTTATTTCCAAAACGTCTGTCATCCCATCTTGTTCATTATTCAATTCCAATATCCATATTCCCTGTCGAAATTGAAAGATTTTTCCGATGGAAAATAAAACGTTGAATTTGTTGTTCGGTCGTTATTATTGATGATGATGTTATAAATGAGAATATTGAATTATTATTATTGATAATTAGCTTATTTTACTCTCTGTTTTATAGTACAATCTTTAAATGCAGTTTATCTAATGGACGAAATGGTAGAGAATTAGTGGAATCACGTCTGAAGGAAATCACATTTTTCAAAATTTAATCTCTTACCCCCGTGTTTACATTAGCTGACAAATGCATTCCGACACCGTAATGATATGGTGTTGAATGTCAGCATGATGTAATTACACCATGTCAGTACGGTATTCAGTATGGAAGTTTCAGCTAATGTAAACAGGAGGTTATGCATCACCAATTACATTTATAGTCTCAAGAATTCTAGTAACGACCTTTTAATATTAATTACTATGAACTGTTAGCTCCGCAATATTTCGTATGTAAATTTGCAATAGTGACCACAAGACTACGCAGTTATTTTCATAAAATTTTTGCATTTTCGAACTTTGTATTTCTATTAATAGGTAAGTACTGTGTATATATTTTATTTCAATATAAAATAAACAATTATTTAGTTATTTAGAAATACTGAACAGTTTGCTTTTATTTCCCAATATTAAGTAAGTGAAGTTAATATCAAATCAATTTATCGAAATTTGGTAGGTACTCAAAGCTAATTAAACAGAAAATAAAGAAAATACGCAGGTTATTATTACGAATAAATGCAAACAAATATTTTATTCAAAGCAAATTCCATCGAACAAAAAACACTACTTTTCAAACTTTTGCGATCATCAGTGTAGTTTTGAGGTCCACCTACATAACTGGTTTGATTTCTAAACAAATTAAAGACAAACAACAATGTGTGCTGTACAAAACACTTACCAATTAAATTGTCAATTGGCTCTAGCGAAAGGTAATAATTTGAAGAAATTTTGCATGCACGTTTCTGTAAGAGTAATACATAGATTTCTGAAGAATCACCTCCGCTACGCCCAGGAGACGTAAACCATTAACGAGTTAATGTTTTTGAACAAGTGCGCTGTATTCATAGGATTACAAATCCAACAAAAATCAATCTTAGCTGTCAGGGTGACAGGTTTTATTCTTTTTATTTAGCAATTGTCTAATAGTAAAATATCATCAATGCCAGAGTTCGATTGAGTCATTCAAATTGAATTCGTTCATTTGAAAAATAGGCGAATTACTGAAAATGATTGTTTTGATTTTAAATTCTTTTCACTAGAACAGTTTAAGAACTTTTATAACTTATACAACAATATTATTTATTTCATGAAGACAATATAAATAGATTTCCGTCAACATAAAAAGCTATATTTTATCATGAATTTATTACTATTTACAGTTGCTAATAATGAAAATATATTTTCTTTGAAAAAGTTGTTAATACCACTAAACGGAAAATCGTACAGAAAAGTAAATCATATATAAATTTGAAGGCACAACTTTTCTTCATACACTGTGACCCCCATTCCGGTACCTCTATAAAAAAGTTTAGTGCAAAAATTTCAAACCAAATTTTACGTGAAATAGTTTTCGCCGAAAAGCCCGCGGTCGCACCTATTTGTTTAATAATTATATAAGTACTTAAGTGATGAAAAGTTATGTAAGCATTACCCAAAAGTCTATATTTTAAAAAGATTCCGAGGAGTGAATAGGGGAAATTATTAATTAATTCATTTTGAAAAAATTATAAAAATAACTATTTTTATAATAAATATAAAAATGTTAAAATCTGATGTTTTTGTCATTTTTGTTCCAAATGAAAAATTATTATTAAGATAATACAATTAAAATTGTATCGCAGATCAAAGATCAGCCTTCTTGGTTTTAATCGTTCATTATAATAAAAAATATATTGTATAACAATAATAGACGATGAGCACATGAACTGTTTCAACACAACTATTAAATATTTTTTTGCAATATGAACTCGTGATTCATACTTTGTGACTTATATCTCTTAAAGTCTATTTTACATAAGACCATTTAGCGTAAATTTTCCATTCCAAAGATATCAACGATCGCTTAGTCTATCATTTAATTCAAGAGGTCAAATTGAAGGTCACAAACTAGCATTTCATTAATTTAGAGATTTGTAATTTTAAATTAAAACTAACAGCGTTAGCGTTAGCGACAAGTGATATACTTATTAAATAAAAGAATTTTGATTTTTTGTATATTAATTAAACATGTCTAAATTTGAGTTATTAGTTTTACTATTTTGTGCTGTTGAAGTAATTAATTTTCCATTTTAATTCAAATAATATTTAGATAAGTAATTAATAATAATCGTCTATAATTCATTTAAGCTATGCATTTCGGCCGGTTCGCCTGAAACGTATGAAGAGTTAGTACAGAATAAAGTAGATCAACTTAATGCCATTTCTAAAAAACTTCAAAATGAACAATCCTTAGTTGAACGAGTCAAGCTTGTTGTAAGAATATAGTCATAATTAAGTTATTATTGCATTCAGATTATTCAGATATTCTTTTTTTCTCCATAGGTGCAATGGTGTCAATTGATCAAATCAAATGATGACGAAACTCTCACATATATTATGTACTATATACATTTTTTAGATAATGATGATATATTTTCCCTATCAAAGACGGTCGATGATATTATTATATCGGATAACCCAGTAAATCAAATCATTCTATTTTATTTTAATTTTTAATTAATTTATTTTATTTTTAATATAATAGGATGAACAATGCGTGGCATTTATTAACAGAGTAAATACAGTAATCACAGCAAAACAAACTCAATAAATGTGACCACTACTGATGCTACTATTGTCGTATAAATACAGAAAGCTTTGATATCAATTTTATTGTCGCGGTTATATATTGATAAATAAACGAGAATAAACAAATAATTTTCATAATTTCGCTATTTTTCATTTTTCTTAATTAATTATAAACTATATGCTACATCTTCCAATAGTTTTTTTTTTTTTTTTTTCAAAATTTACACTTTAGGCATTTTTGAGCGACCTCTAAAAGTCAATCGATCGAGCTGAAATTTGAAACAGTTCCTATTAGCGCCAAATCCTTTCAAAAATATGTTGATCATTAGTTTCTTTGCAAAGACGTGTATCCGTACAACGATAAGAAAAAATCATTTATTTTAGTATTTAATAATTAATTAAATCATATGAAAGTTATATTTTTCTCAAAATCTATTAAGAAAATTATATCTTTTTTACTTATTTGCGTAAATGTGATTAATTAAAAGTGGTGCCAAACATAAGAATATAATTAATTGTTTTTTTTCAGTATTTGCATAACTTTGGCACGAGTTGTTTTTCGCGTACTTTCTCAGACGATGCAAAAGTAATGAAATAATATTAAATATAATAAAATTGTATTGTTTGTACCAACTAATATTGAATTATCTTAATACATTATGATTTTGTTTTGGTCGGAATATTGTAAAAATGGTGTTTTTCTGGAGTGCCAAACCCAAAGTTATACATTTATTTGTATGCTGTTACAATGGTGGAGGGCGATAACACCCAAATGCGAAACATTGTATTATAACTTCTAAACAGAGGGTCTCAGACAAAATTTACCCATTACATACCCCCATTTATATTCGGAGACGCATCCATTGGTTCCCCCGCTAGGGCTCTCTTTTAATCCGCCTCTAGGGTGTTGTTCATATATTACGTAACGCTCTAATGGGGGGTAGGGGGTTTGTTAAAGTGTTACGCCGAGTTATGTTGGGGTGGGGGGAGCATCTATCGATGTTACATAATATCATTTTTTAAAATTTTACTTCAATAATTTAAAAATTGGGGATATTCTGTTACGTAACTAGGGAGGGAGTCTGAAAATTTGTTACGAATTGTTATAATGGGGGAAGGGGGTCTTAGAAAATGGTTAAATTCGTGTTACGTAATATATAAACAGCGTCTAGTGTAAATAATCTCTTTGTCAAAATTGTACAGTAAAACTTTCTGTGGGGGTGTCGGAGGGGGTAAATGGGAATATCTTTGGATACGCCTCCGAAAATAAGTGTGTCATGGGTAAATTTAGTATATGGGACCCTTCGTTTAGAAGTAATAACACCTCGCCGTTACAATTATCCAATAGTTTTTAGTTTTTACAGTAATAAATTGATTAAAAAATAATAACGTAAGTATTATGTACCAGTATATACCATGTTAGGACGTCAATATTTTTCGTATTTATGTCAAACTTTTTTATTTTCCACGTAGAAACTAGCACTACTATAGACCATGTTCAACTTTATATTTATTGGTTCAAAAACACACAAAATGTCAATATATGCTTTCTGCTTATAAATCGGGATATTGGCTCTGATTCGGGTGGCCCTTAATTGTATAGAACAAATATATATACCCAAAATCTTTGGGGGGGGAAAATCGTCTTTTTCCACTATTTAAACATTTGTTCAACTCTGAAATTCATTGTACAACCCTGGTTATTGACTTTATTTTATAGAGAGTTTATAATACGTTCAACTTAATGTGATAGCGATGTTTTGGTTATTTCTTGCGCATCACGTCATAATACAATAGAAATATAGGGGGAAAATGGAGAAAAATATGTGCAGATGCCGCCATTGTTATCACATTAAGTTGAACGTACAATAGTTACCTTTTCAACGGTGCAAAAATGAATGAAATCAGTGAAGAAATGACTAGGCTATAAATAATTACAGCACCCCCCCAGCATACAAATTTGTTATATAAAAAACATATGAATTTATTCAATTTTAATAGTGCTGACATTAAAATGGACAGAACTTATGGAAAAAAGAAATTTTTTAATTATTCTTGACGTTTCAAAAACGGAACTTTCGGCATGATTTTTAAAATCAGAGCCGCTCTGATATATATATTAGTCATTGTTAATATTTTATACTTTTCGATTCTTGTGCTGTGTAGCAGTGTGCACTGTGCAATGTGCATGTATATATTTGTACACATTTACGTTTTTCTATAAAAAATTTCAACGAGATTTATTTATATTCTTATAAAATCAAATTCAAATGAAATAGGTAGAATGATATATCAATGAAAAGCAGGTTATAAAATGTAGATACATTTATTTAACGGTGCGTACAATAAACGTATATTAATAAGAGGAAAACCTCCAGAAAAAAAAGAAGCACAAAGGGCAACCAATATAACCTATAATATCATATCAAAGTCCTATTTGTCCATTTTCTAAATCCTCCAGAGACTAAAATAAGAGGTAGTTGCGCCATAAACGGGTAGTTGTAAAATCAAATGGGTAGTTACAAAATGAATTTGGGTAGTACCGATTATTCGCAATATGTATATGGATTAAAGAAAATATTAAAATATAGAAGATATGCTATACCCTCCGCGAGATTTGAAAAAAATTATTACCCTACTTCGATTTCAAAATTACAGCGTGCGGTTTTTTTCTTTTTTTCGCGGTTTTTTGGGAAGAATTAGGAAAAAATAAAGAAAATAATATTTTTCAAAAAAAGATTTGCGTTCCAAAATACCATTTGCATACAGTTGCGGTTTTTTTCGCGGTATTTGAAGACTGAAGACCGTTTTTTTTTTGAGGCTGTTTCGATGGTTGTGGAAGAAATTGAAAACCGTATTTTTTTTTTTTAGCTCATCGATTGAAAACAACATTTTTTTCCCAAAATCGGATAGTTGCTCAAAATCCTTATTTTAGTCTCTGATCCTCACCACAAGCAGAGATGCTCCCGTCGAATGTAGAATGTATAATGTCGTAAAAAATTGACGAAGAATGTCATGTCAAATAGAATTCTCATTCGACGTAGATTAGACATTACGTCGAATAGATTTGTAAACATTTTTTTCCAATTATTTGCTTATTTCGTGTCTTTTTTATCAGTTTAAATTTTAAAAAACATTCAAATTTTCCGCCCGAACGTTTTTGCATACATTTCCCTTTTGTAGTAAAGTTAGTAATAGTGTTTGCTTTTTCTTTTGTCATTCTACATTATACGCGTCAAATGGGAACGTCGAATAGATCCATTTTACAGACGTCGAATATCGTGAAAAATCTATTTGACGCGTCGAATACCATTTCTGACCACAAGTAAATCTATACAGGGTGTCCCAGAATGAATAGCCCAAACTTATGGGGCGTGTTTCTGGGGTCATTCTAAGTCGAAATTATAAATTTTTTTTTCTTCCGAATTTGGAGTATTTTCGGAGTTGAAGTCAGATTAGGTCATATTTTGAAACGGTCACAACTTCTACAAATCGTAACCAATCTCAACGTTGGAAAGGTTATTAATAAAGCTAAATAAAACATTATATAATTTTTTGTTTAAAAAGCATACTTCTTCTATCCTTTCTTCTACGTGACATTTGTTGTTTCATTTATTGTACATATATATATATATATATATATATATATTGCAAAGTGTAGGCCGTCTATACAGCTATACACTGTATTCAGACTATATACTTAGACCATCTATAGACCGTCTATATATCGTATATACGCTACTATCTAATGAAAGCTTTCTGTACAGACCAGAATATAGTTTATATAGTCTACAATCAGTTTTAATTTGTCGTCAATCCACGAGATATAGACCGTCTGATTGCAGTCTATAACGTAACTGTAATTACACTGTTTATATATCAAATATAAAATGCATAAGATTTAGACTCGATGTAGATTATAAACTGATGATAAGAGCATAAAAATGCCTATTAGGTATTGTATATGCAAACATCAATTACTAAAATAGTCATCTAAGAATCCATTATTTTTAAATATAAAATAAATTTGCTTTTGAAATATAGTTTAATTTAGTCCCATATAAAGTTATTTACAAAATTAAATATTGAAACATTTTATAAATTAATTTGATAAAGCTATAGGTTGAGTGCATTTGTATTCTGGGCGAGAAGAGGGCTATGTAGCCGCAAAAGCTTTCGCGTGCGATGTTGCCAATTTTTTAATTTTTTTTTTATTTTTTCACTAACTTTTGTCATTTCACATTATTTCAATTATTTCAACATAGCCTATAAGTGTCAAA
>JAABKK020027661.1:0-46375 GCA_011634745.2 Catotricha subobsoleta | reverse complement strand
CAAAATTTCGGAGGTTCGAAATGCATTTTTGACCTATGGTTCCTTGGGCATTGTTTCTTAGAATTACGTGTAGAATCGAAAAAGCCTATGCGACTTGACCCGAATTTTCTCAGTACAAATTTTTCCAAATTCGATCCGCTCTAATACTTATTTATATATATATATTTTATTGACTTTAATAAAATACAAATACAAATATGAATTATAATATCGTGTAGCTGACTTTATTTTGGGAACTATAAAATTTTGTCAAAACAAAATGGCTATACATGTAATATATAAATATTAAAAGGTTAATGTACCTCCCTCCCCACAAAGTGGTTAATTAAATAAATACTTACAGAGCGAAACACATTACAAACAACTACCTCTCTGTTCTGGGTATTTTTTTTTTTATTTTATTATTTTTAATAAAACTTAGTTTCAACGTCGTTCTTTCAAATATTATTATTTTTGGTCGTTTTTTTTTTTTTATTTCTAATTTAACTAAAAAAGAGAAAATGTCTAATTTAATTTATTATTTTTTTTATACCGATTGTATCAAATTCATTCAAGTTCACAATTTATTCTATATTTCAAAGCTTCATGAAAATTTACGTGTGCTGAAAGGTAGCACATCTTCATTGGTTGATCTATTTAGCTATTTATAAATAAAAATTGCGAGACCACAAAACATCGTTGGGCCACTCTCTATGAATACATAAAATCTTAAAAATCGTAAAAGGTGTTTACGATCTTATATTTTATGAAAATTTTGAAAATTGTGCTGAAGAACTATGAAAATAGTTTCTTTTTTTAATCCAGAATTTTGAATTGCGATGACATTTACACATACATTTTCTTTTCCTCAGCGACGACAGACCGGAAAATTCGAGAATAGGTCACAGCTCTGATTGTTCAATTAGCAATTGAACAAAATAATAAATTCTTTATTGTAATGTAATAAGTATCTAATTACGATAAAAAGAAATTTTTATTTGAATTTTTTAAACCCTTCAATTTTGCATTTGTGTAGACTTTTAGCTTTCAGGGAATAAAAACATCAAAACATAAAAACGATATAAAATATTTATTTTTATTATTCTACAATGTCGATTTTTTTCTTTTATCGTATACAAAAAATTCCATAATAAAAATAGGAAAATATCATTCACTGTATTTATTACATCACTATACCGATGCAATTTTCTGTCCCTTGAGTACACTTTAGAAATATTAATGGTTTACACAATCAGACTTTATGCATCAAAGCATTTTTCTTAAAATGCAAACTATAATTTCTGCTCGAATATTTTAATACATTTATTATTTCCTTCTAAGAATTTGTCGTCAGAATCTCAGAATGACAAATGAAAATATATGTAAGTTAAAATATATAGAACTGAGAAACAGTGAACGCATGTATAATAAATTTTCATTACATTTTCATAAATAACTAAAAATATTCTCAGTACTTTTTGTTACTAGCACAAATATTTCCTAATGAACAAATTGAAAACCGTTTTTTTTATACAGTTTATAAACAAACGTTTAAGTTTAACAGAAATGAACAACAAGCAGAGAGGACATGTAAAAACAGAAATAAAACGTAATTTCTAAAACTACTCACTTTTGCGATTATACTTAAATAGGTGGTGGTCTAATTGGCTTAGAACTTAGAAGTGCTGTCTGCTGAAAAGATTTGAGAGCGGATTTAGTTTTTATTGCTGAGCTGATTAAGGGATTAACAGATTCGGCTAATCTTTATGAATTACTCAACTTTAGTTTTCTTCAAATAATGGATTCATACTGAATCTAAAGCTACGGTATCACAAAACAAATTATGGTAAAAATATACCAATAAATATTAAATAGAATCTCATTCACACTTAAACAAATGCTCATGTCGCAAAAGCGATATAAGAGTTTAATTAAAACACATACTTGTTTTATGAATTAAGTTATACGGTTTGTGTTGTTTGTTGCCAGCCTGATATTGTGCCTTAATAAGATATTTCCTATAAATATGATGGTTGTCTATAATAATATTGTTATATAGTTTTTAAAATACTGTTAAAAAATGTTTAATGATCACAAATAACTTAAAAATAAAATAAATTAATAATTAATCTGAAGTAATTCAATAAGCAATTCTAGTTGATCTTACGTGTGCAGTTTAGACATAATCTACTTTATTGATTAGACAGTTAGCGCAATTGACGTACACGTATTTACGTAAGGCTCCGTAGCTCGTTTGCATGGAAAATTCTACGTTTCCAATTGAATATGAACGTGAACGATCATTAGGTTGTTACTATTGTTCATATTATTGTAAACGTAGGATTTTCCACGCAAACGAGCTACGGAGCCTTACGTAAATTCGCGAACGTCAATTGCGCTAACTGTCTATTACAGGGGGTTTACACTGGATGGCAGATGGCAAAAAAAAGCACGATTGCAATGATGGCAATGCAATCCACCAATCAACGGCTGCCTTCATGCTTCTTTTTGCTATCTGCCATCCAGTGTAATCCCCGTGTTATATTGAATCAAATTTAGTTAAAAGAGAGATTTCGCAAATAACGTAACCGTAACCGTAAACCATAAAACATATACGTAAACCTGAGATTCACATGATTACGTTTAAGTTTACGGTTTACGGTTCCGTCATTTGCAAAATCTCTCTAAAATCACCTTCTTAGATCAAATTTTGAATATAATATAATCGTATTGTTTATTGGGCTTATTTATGAACTTTTTAAATAAATAATTTATACCTTTTTCGATTTTTCGATAAACATTTAAAGTCAATTTTTAGCTGGTTAAGTAGGTATTTAATATGTGCAAAGAAAAATTGTGAAAAGCTTTTACGTTTACGTTTACTTAACATAAATAAATTGTAAATATGTAGTTGTTATAAATAAATAATATAATGCAATTCGGGTAAATAAAAGAAATGTAATTTCACAGAAATGCAATATATTTGTTCGGAAACTAAATGAAACAATATTTATTTTTATTTTTGATTATATACAGCTTTAATATACATTTTTAAACCCTTTTTAATGATAAGTTCGAAAACGAAAAGATTAACGAAGCGAATATAAGGCCATATAACTTACAAATTCTGTTTGTGTAGCTTCTTAAAAAAAAAAGAAAATGAAAAAGATAAATAAATAGAAAAACCATGTTTATTAGCTGTTTGTGTAACTTCTTAAAAAAATAAATAAATAATAATAATAATAATAATAATAATAATAACAATAAATAAACAGAAAAACACGTTTATTCCAATTTCAGTGATTGTGATGTTGATATTCTAGATATAGAAACGCAACGCATACTTTAGAGGTAGACAGATTGGTAAGATATAAATGTGCCAATCCTTTATAAATTTTATAAAAGATTACTTTCATCGGATTATTTATAACAAGGTATCACCAATCATCCAAAAATCCATTTTAATAAAATGAGAGGCATTATATCATCGCTTATACATTTTATACATCAAATTATTTTTATTATTTGATTTTGGATTGGTTTAAAGAAAAATGAGAAAAATTTAATACTCGGCGTGCAAGTCGGACTGATATATATTGCGCCCGCATATATGAATAAGCTTTAACTGGTAAAATTGTAATATCGTAATACATATATGTGTTGTATGGGTGATGTACTCTGGTTGTGTTGTGTGTAGCATTGTAATGTATGTTATAATCGAAAGCCCCAAAATCCTATCCAATCAAAACAATACAAGAGAGAAAAAAATAAAATATATTTCTGTTATATTGCTTGAAAGATTCAATATATGTAAGCTTCCATGACATACAAACTAAATGCTAAGGACATATGCCGAGAATATTTTGCAACTTTCAATTGTGCCTATTTTGCGAAGTGATGCTATATTTATTTCGAAATCAATAACGATGAATTTTAAAATTAAGATTTATGATGAAATTGGAATGAGAGAACTTTTAAAATAATTAAATTTTGTTCAAAAGAAAAAAATCCTCTGCTGTGAATCAATCCTTCTTTGACAAAATAAAAAAAAAAATAATAATAATAATATAACATTTTTGGAGTTGCTTGTTGTTTTTTTTCTATGTTCAGAAAATGGATGTCACAATTGAATTAACCGAATTTTGATCATTTACCCATTCAATAGATGTAGACTTTATAGCTGGGTCGAATTTATATTTAAGGATATTTAGGTTTTGGGTGATGGTTTATTATGACAATTAGTTTAACATTACATTATTTTTTTTGTGCCTGCACTTTTGGAATTTGGGGAAAATTTTCCAGCTTTATTTTCCTTTTTTTCCCCCGCTTCCACAAAATACCAATACATTGGGCATTATCAAAACTTACTCAAAAAAATAGACATTTACTTTGTTAAGAGGAGGAATATTATGATTATGACATAATTTTATTATTAATTGTTATGCAGACATTGTTATAGAGAGAGTAATTCAAGAGTTGTATTATGCTCATTTTCTTTCTGATTCTATTGCGGCTTATAAAATAATAAATAATGAAAAAATTACTTGCAATTTTCTTTAATGAGAGTGCGAGCGTGAATTTATTTTTTTTTGATCGTGATATTAGTATTTCATACACAAATCTAAAATCACGTTCAGACGATGATAAACTAATGTGGAATAATGACCTTAAAAAGTTTTCGCTTATTGGTCAATCTCACTGGTTAGTTCGGTTCGCTCTGAACCCATATTATAATTTAAATTCTAAACTGTTCTTCCGTTCAGATCTGTGTGTGTGTGTGTGTGTTTTCTTTTCACTTTACAACTTTATTGTAAAATGTTTTGAAAAAAAAACATATTTTAAATTTTCATTGACCACATTCGCTTCTGTTGCTTAACACACATATATAACCTGCATGAATACTTTCTTTTCTTTTCTTTTCCCATAAATATGTAACAGTATTGTTGACTATTCGAATTAATTTTATTTTCTATATTGATGGAAAAATTGAAAATGTCTAAGAATATAGAATTTCGTATGGCATCCACTTATTCTTATGCTCATATATATATGTTGTCGATGTGTATGTAGTAGCCTGGTTAGCATAACGCTCTGTATGTTTGACTGAATGTCTATAGAGCGTATAAAACGGTCTGTAAGCACCAAATAACAATGTAAAACAACAACAAAATATTATATTACATACATATTATATATTATTATTTATTTTTCTCTGTCTTCTAGATAGTTATTTAACTCAATATACTTCTTTTAATATTATTGCACTATACAAATAAATTTAATGGTAGAGGTAAATGACGACATTAGATTGCAATAAATTTTAAATGAAAAATACGTTATGACAAGTTTTATATTTTTGTAAAAGTAAAATATCGATTTGTAAGGTATAAAACAATACCTACTATAATAATACCTCCAACAAATAATATAATATGTAGTAAATTTTCTTTTTTTTTTTAAATTCATTCGAAATTGAAATTGAATGGCAAGAAAAGCGTTATATTTATTATCTCAATAAGTTTTTAAAATGTTTCCACACAATACAAATACACATGATTTTAAGCTAAGATATAAATTGTAATTTTCTATTGAATTTCATTCTGAGAAACGGAATATAATATAAAATAATAATAATAATAATAATAATAATAATAATAATAATAATAATAAAAAATAGAATGAAAATGAAAATAAAATAAAATGTGGAATTGATCGTTTAAAGAAGTAAAAGAGAATATCTAATAATATGTCTCTCTTAGAAACAACCTCAACTACTTCAAACAAAAAGTAATAATATTTTTTATTTATTTTTTTTTATTTGGTATTTTGTAAACTCTCGTAAATGTTATGAACGAACTTTGCATATCGTAAATATAATTTAATAAGTATTTATATTTATTTTAATATCTATAATCCAATATGTTTACCATTTTCGAATACATTTTCAATTTTGATGAATCGTATTCTGAAGCGATATTATTGTGTAGATGTATTTAAAAGCAGCAGGCGGGTAAAGAATTTTATATGACAAATATTACAATTTTTTTTTTTCTTCTTTTTCGTTATATTATTTTCATGCTTTTTTTTCTTTTGATTTTTGTTTTCCCTGAAGAATATTCTTAGTATTTTTATAAATACCATAATAAGCTATTCAAATAAAGATCTTGAAAGATTTCATCGTCAATAATTTGTTTTTTTTGTATATTTATTATATAGAATATTTTTGATAGAACGAATATAAGGCGCAAATACGGATGTCTATACCCTCATTATTATCGTATTTTTATTTTAAGATTAATTACCTTCCATAAATAAATATATAGCAATAAATAGAAAATTTGGTAATGAGAAACGTCGTCGTACTAGGAATTTATTGTGCTGTTTAATAATATATTATATTGTGCGGTACTATGATTTAACACGACAAATCTAAAATTATATATTCCATGAATTATTTAATAATTAATTGTTTTTTTGTTTTTGGTAATTTTTTTTATGTCAGTTAATCAAAATTCTAATTATCGAATATCATACGTCATACCCTAGTACCTAGTAGATTTTTTTTTCATAACCCGTACTAGCGAAAATAGCATCAATCTAAACAACAACCATAACATTTTAGAAAACATACCCAATCCATACTTGATCCATATCTGAATCTATACTTGATCTATAATAAAAAATATATTAAGACCATTAATTCCCAGTTCATTTCCATACTTAATCCAGAAATAATAATCAAATTTAGTATGGTTTAGGTAAATACTAAATTTAATTATGGTTTCTGGATTATAAGTTTGGAATTTATCTGGAATTATTATTTTAAGATGCTTCCAGTATGGATCGAGTATAGATTGTTTATGATTTATTATTTTCAATACTGAATTTATAATAAATCCACAGTGCATTTGATTATGAAAAACCATACCAAAAACATACCAGCGAAAATAGCATCAATCCATACATAAAAGATAAAACATACTAATTTCAGTAAGAATTCTATAATAAAATTCATTATTATTATAGTATATGCTTTTTTTAAAAAAAAACCACTAAAGTAATGATAAACATTCTGTAAATTTTCAAAAAAAAAACGTTTTTTATATGTATTGTTTTATCGCTTTGGATTTACGGAGTTAAGGACATGCATTAGATATCCTAAATCATTATAAATTTTAATTTTTTTCTAAATATAAAATCATATTTACGGTTATAATATGCAATATGATATTCTTGACAATATATTCAAATTCATTCAACTCTAGTGCAATGATAATTACCTTTGTAAACTTATCGTTGTTTCAATCGTCCAATAACTCTTAATAAGTAGGTATGTAGTTATTTTTTTGTTTTATTTGGAACACTGCTTGTTTTTTTTTCACTGTTTGATTGAACGTTAAAACAACATCATCCATTCCATATATAGTTATAGCAATGAAATTAAATGATTAACATTTTACTACTTCGCAATAATGATATTCATCATGCCCAAACAATTTTGATTCAGTTTTTATATTTTGTATTCACGGAAAACATTAAAAATATTTTTTATTTTATTGCGGTCATAATAATAATTTAATGCAGAAAGTATTTAAATACAATTTAAAAACGATTTAATTTTAATATATATACGTTCAACTATTTCCCGAATTCGGTATTTTGTTGTTCTCTCTGTTTCTTTTCAAATTTAAAATTGTGTGCACGTTGTGAAATTAAAAAAAAAGAAAATATATAAAAAAAATATGTCTGTCACTAAAACTTTATTGGACTATAATAAATGAAAGTTCGCTTCTGTTTCTCTAGACTTCAAAGTAATCACAAACCAATAAAAAGGAAATGAGATGAAAAAAGGTCAAAATTTTGATGAGGTAATAAAATTAAAAAAATGATGGTAAATAAGAAGAGTTTCCTTTATAGAAGACTGAATATAATCTTAGGAGGTTATGAACAATAACTAAAAATAAATTCTTCAAATTGAAATCAGTAGGAAAGAACCGCGGTGTATGCAAATCATTTTTTAGAAAACTTGAAAAAGATACTATATTTTATTCATATCGGGGGGTTGGCGATCGCTTACTGGATCCGCCAATGTTTATACATTCGCCTAAATTTATACATTCTTTCCAAAAATTAACTTTCCAATGTATAACATTTTGTATACGTAAACGTAAGGCGGTAAGCTTCAATTCGTGTAACCCACGAATCTCGAGTAACCCGAGCTTTTGATAAGCTTCAACTCGGTTAAAATTGACGAAACCTCGGGTTGTAAAGCGTGGTTTTCATGAAACCATACTATTTAGATGGGTTTCATGAAACCCATGCATTAAAACCCGAGGTTTCGTTAAGCTTAACCGAGTTGAAGCTTATCAAAAACTCGGTTTACCTGCGATTTGTGGGTTGCACGAGTTGAAGCTTACCGCCCGTAGAGTGACCACTAGGGATAAAAGACTTTATTGGCATTTCAAATTCTATCCGCCACCACTTCGGGCTTAATCAAATATTTTCTGGCAAAAAAAAATAAAAATATATTTTGAACAAAAATGTATGCTATGTCCTAGAAAAATTGGCAATATTATTAAATATTTATGATTTGAACTAAAATATGTTTAAATACATCCTTGAACTTTTTTGCTATGCGAAATATCTTGATTGAATGATTTTCTGAAAGGTTATAGAAACACATTGGAAATAGCAAATAGGTAAAGCGACCTATCATTAATAATTAATTATATTTTTCTCTTTGTAAATATTTTATTTAATGCCAAATTTTTTTTATTTCTGTTCATCACTTTGCGATTACACACGACTTATCAATTAACCACGTATTTTTGTAACTACGTCAAAGTATTTAAATTAAAAGTCAAAATTTGTTTAGGTTTATTTTTTATTTTTGTTTTTTTTTTAAAGTAATGTTGGTATAATAATTTTAATTACGAAAGTACATACACAGTAAGTATCTTCTCGATGCGTTCAAAAATAAAAATATGTATATTTACATATTTTAGATATCCATTAACATTTCCCATATTCCAAAATACATAGAGAAATATAAAACAATTTTAAATGGATATCGCGCCATATAAAAAAAAATATATGATAAATTTCCTTTAACATTCATCTGTTCTATGTACAGTAAAACCTCTATTAGAGGACCACCACCGTCTCAGGTAAAGTGGTCCGGATATCAGTAGTTTAAACGCACTGGCACAATAAAATTCAAAGTTCTAAACACGCACATTTGCAGGTGGTGGTCCTCTAATAGAGGTTTTACTGTAGTTACACTTTTAATAACTCGAACCAAAAATTTATGAGAATAAACTATAATATCATAAGGTAAGATATTTTACCAATACAGAAATGTTATAGATAGGTAAAGTTTGTTTTTAAATGGAAGATTTTATAATTTGATAGGTAGAGGTAAAAGGTAATACTTGAATACCTTTGACATTATTAGCGTTTTAAGGTTTTCAGTTCATTATGTATAAGGTTGATTTTGGGGAATGGTTTTTTGGACGAGAATATATATAATATTAATATAGTTATAAATGTATAAACGTGTATAAATGTGTAAAGGAAAATATTTATAAAAGGTCACCGGAGAACATCATTATTTGTTTATGAATAATAATGAATTCTTTTAGATTTGTGGGTTGTGTTGCTTTTGTGTCTTAAATAATATTTACCAAAAAAAAAAAAAAATTCAATTACAAAATAAATAATAATTAATTATTGAAATTGAATAACAAGAATGAAAACAAAAAAAGATTAAATCAATAGAAATTATTGAGGCATTTTTTATTTATTATTATTTCAAATAACCCGGGCCTAATCATAATTGTTTGCCATCCCTGGGTGGCAAATTTCAAAAACCTTATCTAATTTATTTTACCCTCAATTACAGCATTGTTGATTTTTCCTTTTAATATTTCAACGAGAACCACTCGAAAAAAAATAAAACAATTTCAATGAAATGTGCGGTACTTTTGCAACATCAATAACAAAAAAAAATAATATATAAATAAATAAATAAATAATTATTATCATAACAAATAAAAGTGTTAATTAAAATGCACCTATCATCATTTTTATGACAAAATTGTGTGATTAAATTATGTTTTTATGATAAGAAAAACCAAGGTAAAAATTATCGATATACATAAATATAATTATATTACTTCCGATAAAATGATAAGAAATACATACTCCAATTCTACTGTTCATATTTTGAGACAAACAAGTATGAAGTAATATGTACTTGACTTGCCTAGAAATGAAAATCAATTAATTATAAATTAAGTAATTAAGAATATATCATTTTACTAAGCTTTCCAAGAAAATAGAATGGTGAAATAGGATCGCATAAAAATTTAATGTTCATTATTGGCTTCGTCAAAACTAATATATCAACAAAGAAAGACAATATAATGTCTTAATATTCCCCTCTCTTCATTCTTAATGCACAATAAATAATAGCATCGATTATTTGTTAATAATTAAACACACCTACCCTTAATGTTCGGTTTCTTTTTTATTGTTTACTGAATTAAAATAATAAAAGAGATATAGAGAGCAAAAAAACCCAAAAAAACCAGCAAATATGCCCCACCCGTAATATAAAAAATAAATGAAGTCGTAATTTTTCATCTGGCCTAATTATTATCGCAGTCCATTGAAATTATAATTTCGTCATTATTCAACTAAGTACTATATTAGTACAGTATGAGTCAATGAATAACTGGAAAATTAAGGGTTCCTAAGAGATACATAGAAAAGGCCCCAAATTCACAAAAAAAAAAAAATATTAAAACCTCACCATCCATCGCTTTCAGCGAGCATCGGAATGAGTTAATACAATACAGTAGAACTTGTTATGTTGACCCACCCTTTATGACCGGCTAAAATCGGTCACTTTAGACAAGTGTTAACATTTTTGTTAATTTGACCACTGGTCAACTTTTTTTTTGTTAAAGTGACCACTTGTCTAAACTGACCGGTCCCGATGGGTGGTCAACATAACAAGCTCTACTATATTATTGGTATTAAGATCCCAGCTCTAACATTCAACTCTTGAATGCCAGTGGAAAATGCTCTTGTTCAAGAATTGTAAAATAGTTGTACGATTAAAAACTTTTATACAATAGTTGTTCATTCTCTTTTTGCAAGAGCTCCTGCAGGACTTTAAAGTCTATCAGTCTAATATGTATAATAACAAAAAAATAAATAATATTTACTTATTATTATTATAAAATATATCCTACTTATTAAAATTCATCATTAATTAAATCATAAAAAAGAATTGCTAAAGCTATTATTTATTTCTATTAAATTAATTATACCTAAAAGATTTACTATAACTATACTCTATTAGTGCCGTTCTTTTGGCTTTTTTTTTTTTTTTGCTCGTGATAGTGATTTCTTCTATATTTTGTAAACAAAATTTAAGAAATAGAAAAGTAAATATGTCAAATACTACATCTTGATGTGGATAAAAACTTAAAATTTGCATTGTTTTCCAATATAGCATGAAGTTGTAGTTTATATAAGAGTTAATCTTTCGACGCCTACTCTAATAATTTTCAATTTTAGTTGTTGTTGTTCATATTTATTTATTGTGAATAAGATTATGCTGGTTCTTGTGTCTGTTTTGCTTAATTTGTTTGAAAAATAAGAATGGACCGTTTACTTCAGTTTAAATAAATGTTTGGACTGTATATTTAATTGTACTTGTACATGATATGTTAGTTAATATTAAAAAAAAACCTCCTTTCGGTCAATACACTCGATGCCCTACTTTCTCTCATTTATTATGTAAATGAGAGTTAAGTGTTATGCGCCTTATGTTTTTCACCTTTTCCTGTCTTGGATAATCCGGTGACCGATAAAGGAAATTGCTATACATATCGAGCATGATGGATAAGATAAATCCTGAGGAAGATTGGTAGAAACCTAGGAAGCTGTTTCTTTCGTTTTTCCTCCGGATTTATCTCTAAAACGGCTGGCTCTACGGTCTTGGAGATCTCATGCCTCGACTACTTTTTTTTCTAGACCTATCGTTTGCATGACATTTTGGAGGCATTTTCCCCCATCTAACCCCTTAAAATAGGGGAAAACCAGAATTTGTCACTTATATTCATTCGTATGGTGCAGGAGGTACAGATACGATAATGGCGCCAACTACAAAAAGATTCGCTATTTAATCCCCTATATGAAAATATTTGGGGGCCCCCTCATAAATTTCAACCGTTTTCAAAATATCTTCAAAATTCCCATGAGAAAAAAAAACTCGCGCCGGCCCTGTATATATATCTATATATGTATTCATCAATAAGATTGAAAGATAGCACAATAAAAATCTATACGCGACTATTATATATACCAACACTTATACTACATTTATTTTTATTATTTATTATGATTATTTTTGAAGCGGCTGCGAGATGCGAGATGCGATGCTCATATTAATTACCTACTTACTTATACACATTTATTCAATATTTTTAGATAATGTATTTTTAATTTTTAATTAATATTTGAACTTTATTTGCAAAATACATTCTTTTCTTCTTTTTTTTTTAATTAAATAAGAAACTAAGCATCAAAAATAATTTCAGAATAACAAAAGAATTAAAAGTTTTAAAGTTTAATAAAGAAAGAAAAAAATAAATTCAGTAAAACTTTACTGTCGAAAATATTATTTAACATGAAATATATATCTTTTACAGATGTTGCCTGAAATCACATCTGCAATAAAATCTAGGAGGTGGTGATATGGGGTTCACAAAACCCCATCCAAGTTATTGTTTAACGTTGAACAACAGTAGTGATGTTAGTGGCTGGCGTAACTCATCTCTATTCATCTTTTATCTCTTAACATGGTTATCAATATTGAATGCAATCAAAGCGGAACAACAATGTGAATCACGAGTTTTAGAGGAAGTTCCACCAGATCCGGTAAGGTTCTATATATGATTATGTTTACTTATTAGATATCAAAAATCGATACGAATTTATTCATAACGTAAAATATAACATGGGAGACGACGAGGATGTACAAATTTATATCATGAATTATAATGTAATGTTGTTAGAATGGGAATTTAGAGCATGTAATATGTTTAATATACCCACACCATCACATTACTCGAATACAAATAAATTTATTTGCAAATTGAATATATCTTATCTATAAATAGTTATATATATCGCGCTATCGATTTTAATAAATATGCATGCATACATATTGAATATTGAATATACGTTACGTATATAACAGAATAGCAAATAAATGTTATATAGATTTTGATCTCTTTTTTTTATGTTTCTTCTTACAATCTAGTTCTATGATGCATCTGATGTAACAATAAATGCTGCCAAAAAATTAGCTGAATATCTTATTGGAACAAGACCATCAAATTTACCAACGCAAGATATTCGTCAACGAGCAAATGCAATTGCAATTGAAGCTCTGCAATATGATGAAGGCTTATTGGCGGTTGCAATTGCAGCACCATCATTAAAATTGGCTGTTGTTCAATTTCGTGAGCATATTGATAATCCGCCGGAAGCTTCAAATCATAGCTATTTAAGTACATATTGGCGTGAATTGGGCGAAGCATGGAATCATTCAGACGGTGCTCAATTTTGGGGCGCTCCATTTCGAGATTGTGGTGCAATGCAAGGAAGATGGTTATGGCCGTTTAGTGTGAATGTTCAAGAAAATGGTATACGGTAAGTTGTAAAAATTTCTATTTTTTTTACTAATAAATCATTATTTTCAATAAATTATATTTTAAATTATTGCAGAACCGTTGCAACATCATTTATAGCAGCCGATGAGGATCAATGTAATGATGCACTAGAACCAATTTTTGGGAAAAAACATAGGTAAAATCACATTTACCTATTAGTTAAATCATAAAATAATAATAGAATTACTTTTCAATAATTTAGCTGTGATAGTGAAACGACATTTTGCTTTCAATCAATATCAAATGGAACCTCAAGTCAACGGGGCGCATACACGTGTGTCTGTAATTTTGGATACTATGTACCCAATCAAACGGTGCAGGGTTTTGATGGACATACAGTCGAAACAGGCACTGGAAATTATTCTTGTATTCGATGTCCTGGTGGGTGCTCTCATTGCGATGAAAATGGATCTTGTAATTTTGGTGAAGCTCAAGAGCTTGTATCGATGGAAACATTGTTACGGTTTTCTATTGGGGCTGTGCTTGGTGCGTGCATGTTATGCTGTTTCGTTTTAGCAGCTATTGTATTTCGTCAACGAAAATGCAAGGTAAATGTGCTTAAATTTTATTCTTGAATATTCATTATTTGGAATAATTGTTTTATGTGAAATATTCTTTGTACTTTGTACTTGAATAAAGTACTTCCTGCGTTATAATTATTTATTTTGGAATTAATATTTCAAATATTTTCCACAGTTTCACATTTACCTTTTTGTTTAATTAAAACTCGATTTTTTTTTTTTTTTTTTATAAATATATTTATTTTATTGATTTTATTTATTTTCTTTTTTTTTTCTTTGTTATTTATTCATCATTAATATGTTCAGCGTACTTCCTCCCATTTACGAAATCCTGACATGAGGGTACGATACAATACTGATTGAATTTGAATACATTGAGCATACACTGGGTACACTTCCTCTAGAAAAGAGACAGAAAAAAAAACTATATACCAAACAACCAGTGAGAATAATATTATAAATTCTTTTAATAATTACTAATTATTAAAAAAAAAAATAATAAAATATTACAAAATTGTGAAATACGAAAAGTTCTTTAAATTGTAAATTTATTGATCAACGACTTGCATCAAATATATTTGTTGTCTTTAACAAATATGATTTTAATTTATTTCTAAACACAAGGTTTACATTAGGCCCTTGAATATGGTCCCTTAAATTTGTAAATGTTAACCTAGTGAAACACAGAAAGCGACTTAACAATATCGTTGGAAATATTATTGAATAATAGCATCAATGAAAGGATGAATGTTGCAATATTTCTAAATAATGTTTATAAATAATAATATTTTGTAAACAAAACTATTTGAACATCGATTAATTATCCTCCCAAAATTCTTTTATCCAATCATATCAATAAAATTCAATGAATTCTGTTCCATATTTCTGAATGATTGCATTTGTAAATCCATCAATTTTAAGAAAGTACATAAATTTCTTATAATTTTACAATTAAACCGCAATCTTCATATAAGTGATGAAGGCGTGTTAATGGTATTTCGCATTACCTTTTTCTTTTTTCTAATATCTCTAATACATCCATGAATTTCATATGATGTGGCCAGTTGCGAATAGTTTCAACAATTATAGCTTCTGTCTCCAATTATTGTTTACAAAAAAAAAACATTATTCATAAATATGAAAATGAAACAGTATGAGCTATGAGGAAGTGCATGAAAAGAATCAAATTATTTAAAAGAAATACCTCGAGAAATACTGCTGCGCACATGTGGTATCTAAATATAAAGAAAACATTCTTTCGCTTTAATTAAGAATATTTTGATACTAATTTAAAAAAAAAAAATAAATAAAAATCTCTTATATATTTTTTTTTCCATATTTAATACTAGACAATTGCAAGTGGCATGTGGACCGTTTTAGAAACAATTTTATTTGGAATATTACTATTATATGGAGCGGTAAGTATTTAACATTACATTAGCAGTAACTATAATTATTATTATTCACATAATTTTACTAATCGTCCATAAACCAAAACCATTAAGACAATTCATGAATGCACATTTTATCTGAAATTTCCCACTTATGATAACTAGAATATAACTATTCATTGGCTATACGTACATAGTTAGTCGTAGTAGTAGTAGTAGATACATCGTAAATTTACAAGTGTTGTTTCCTAAATACATATTCTCGTGTCAATTACTTATGGACAGACATAAACCATGTATTATTTTATTAGATAATGTCTGCTTGTTATTTAGTTCTCGGTGAGTGCTTCATTCAAGTGATAGACTTAATATATTTGATTATTTTGTATACGTTAATTGAAAAATTAAGCATTTTATGACTATAATTTGATTTTGGTGTTTTAATTATTATGCCTAAGGGAAAATTTTGATTTAAATAAATTAGTAATTTAGTAATACGTTTATTATTCATTTAGGCAATATTTTATATGCATACGAATTGCGTGATTTTAATTCAAGAAATCATATAAATTTTATGGTTTTTTTTATAAATATTAGAAAAACACTTATTAGCAAAAGGTATATCAAAAATTAAGTAAATTCTAAGCGAAGAATCGCACAGAAAAATCATCTCTGACTAACCCTTACTTATTCTTGAAGACGCAACTTTCTTCCAAACATCTTCCATAAAAAGATATAAAGTAATTATATTTTTTACCAAGGGTTATGCACGAGAGAGAAAGTTTGGTAGATTCTGGATATTTAGATATCAACTTGAATGATAGCAAGAATTATTAGAAGAGCACAAGGAGAGAATTGAATTAATAAACAAAATATTCAGGAAACATTGAATAGATTTTATTGATGAAGCTGGCGCTTTCGCCATGTTTTGAAGATAGAAGCTAATAGGCAAAGAATATCTACTATAGAAGAAAAAAATATTCTTCCTTCATACAAAAAAATTGCGCCAAAACTTTAAAGTGAAATGCACTTAAACTGTCTGTCATTTCTATATATTTTTACCTTTTCTCTCTCTCTCTTCGCTCATAAAATGCGTTAATAAAATTTGCAGACACTTTTTGACGTTTTGTTCTATATATATAGTATATATTCCTTGCTATAGGGGCAATAATTTTAAAACAAAGGCTAATTATAAAAAATCCAATTTACATGATTTTATTTTAAAAATCCGTGGCTGTATTCAAAATTCCTACCCTAGAAGTGTTAAAAAGAAGAAGATTATAGATCCAGTTAAAGACAAATTATTTGATAGAAAGTTATTATAGTTAGATGATAGAGTTCTTGAGCTAAGGCAGACATAGAAGACGGTGGTTAGTGAACCATACGCAATACATAATAGGTCGATAAAGTAAAAAATCTGAATAAAAACATTTTACTATCACATATATGTGTATTTGAATTACCTGTCTCATTTGACTGACGTTGAGGAAATAAAAATCTGCTCGCTTTAGTCGCAGAGGTTATTTGAGCTCATGGTCACAAATGACAAAGTGACGGCGAACGTGGTTACTTTAGACACGTTATACTGTATGATATAAACAAAAGCGCTTATTTGAAGAACGTAAATTAAAAAGAAAAATCTCATCAAATTTTAAAACAAGAAAAAAAATACTCTGAAAACAAAAAAAAAAGTAAAAAGAAGCAAAATTACAAAAGGTAGATTTTGCACAAAAAATTGGAAAAAGATACTCTTGATGACAAAAAATCTGTATAGGGTGATTTTATAAAACTGACAAAATATAAACGATTTAACAAACATCTCATAATATTTTAATCATCTTATTTGTGTATATTATTTAACTATATAATCTAGGGCAATATAAATATTTTAATTTTATGCCGCATATATTTTTTCTATAAAATATCTAAATTAAATATCCCTTTCGTGTCTACACTTGAAGGCACCCTTCTCGCGTTACTTACGGATATTTCTTAATTGACTTTTTTTTTATTTTATCCAAATTATTTATGAATAATCCTGAAGCTTTTTAAAGCCTTTTAGTAAAGGTCAATCAAATAGAAGCCGGTCTTATATTTTGTTGATTTTATTTAAGTGTTTCGGTATACTCATTACATATAATGAAGAAACATTGATTAAAAGATTTTGGTAATTTCTTAAATAAATTAAAATTAGACGATCATTAAAATGATATCAACATTTTGGTGAGTATATCTCATCAGATTTCATTTCATCCCTACCCATTAATATTTCTTGAAATTTGTGTGGCATAAAAGTTAAATATTTATTTTACATGAACATAATGACAAAACGATTCACATCACACCACTGCCATTCTCACAGATTTATTTCTAAATTGATAAATAATAAATTTTCTAATTGATTAAATTCCAAAAAAAAACAAAAAAAACGAAATCTATTTCAGGTTGCACTTCATTTTTTTCCTGCGTCAACAGTCCGATGTCTACTCGAACCGTGGTTTCGGGATATGGGTTTTATTATTTGCTATGGTGCCATTATATTAAAGCTATATCGACATTTAGTGGAATTTCGTACAAGAAAAGCACATCGTTGGGTACTCCGTGACGTTGACCTATTAAAATATTTGGCATCAATGGTATTCGCTGTCATATGTTATATGGCTGCATTTACAGCTTCCTCTATTGATTTAATACAAACAGCTGGATTGGATGGTTTACAAGAGGTCAACACAAATACATGTCAACCATTGAAATGGGAATTTGTAACACAAGCTAGTGAAATTTTAATACTAGCATTTGGTTTACATTTGGCAGTAGCTAGCCGAAATGCAACTACTCAGTTTAGAGTAAGTTTATATAAATATTATATTTTGCATACCGAAATATTTAATGGAATCATCATTTTTTTTTTTTGTCATTCTCTAATAAACAAAAACATAATTTTTATTTTTATTACATTTAAAACAGGAAAGGCAATTTCTAGTTGCATCAATTCTTATAGAATTCGTAGTGTCAACAAATTTTTATATATTGCGAATAATTTATTTACAAGAATTAAGTCCGGGTGCCATATTTTTAGCATTGTTTGTACGTTCACAGCTTACAAATACAGTAACTGTTGGTTTAATATTTTTACCGAAATTATGGTATCAACATAAACAGGTAAGATTTTAAAATATATTTTTCTTCATTTTTTTCTCCAATTTTTTTCTTCTTTTAAGTTTTTATCATTTTGTATTAAATCCTTCACATAAAAGAAAAAAGAAAAAAGAAATGAAAAAAAAAAAACTCTATTCCGCACTCACACAACACAAAATATGTATACTTACAAAGCAAAGCTTATAAAAGCTATTCCATTTTAAACATTTAATCGTTAAGTGTTTTATTTTTATTGTTTTGTTTTATGTTTTATTCATTTTATTGCATTTAACGAGTAAATTGTACAATTTTTTTTTATATAAATGTAATTACAATTACTATCTTAACGGAACGAACAGATTTTAATTATTATAAGTATATAGACTTAAAACTTCAATTTATTTATTAAATACGTAATACTTGTACCCCTTACCGTACTAATACTGATGTTATTACCAAAATAAATTATTTAATTATATACATAGTATGTGATTGTAAATATCGTCGTTGATCTGGGGGCATTATGTGCTATCTGCAAATGTCACGAAATGCATAAGGGTGTATAACTATAATGCTCTTCGTAACATATGCAGATAGCTGCTTACGTATTTCGTGACATTTACAGATGGCACATAATGCCAGATCAACGACAAAATCTTGACATAAAAGAAAAAATGTTGATTAATGTTTTGATAACGTTTTAAATGCTATAATAAAATAATTTTTTACTAATTTTGTTAATTTTATATGTCCTTTATAGACATATAGTATTTTCTATTTAATAATAATTAAATTGGTAATATCATTTTTTTCTTCCTTTTTTAATATTCTCGTTAAAATATTATACATATAATTGCACCTTATCTACTTTTTCATATAAAAAACTTGATGTCTATTTCTGAGTTAGTTAACATTTAGCATTTTTTTTTTTAGGTATACTTAGATATCCTTGTGAAAATAATAAAGAACAAAAGTAGTTTCATACCGTATGGTATGGTATGAAATGTGAAAACCTTCTACCATACAACAAAGCATGTATTCGAATTATTATGCCATTGTATTTTTTTAAATTCCCTATCCGCTCATCTAACATTTTCTATTGTTTTTACAATAGATCGAGCGTTCTTTTTTAATGAACATGACCTTATGGTATAACATAATTAGGTATAATGGTTTTAATACCATACCATGTAAGCCTTTGTATGGTATAAATTTATCACATTTTATGTTGTCTCACAGTATAAAATCACTATATACTTATTACATTTTTTCATAAGCGATAATTTCTAGTAATTATATTATATGAATGCATTTAAAATTATGTATTAGATTTATAGTCAATTAATTCTACTACGTAGCTCTTCTTCTTATATACATTATTACTTTTAACAACTTTTCAATTTTCTTAATATTGCTGGTTGTATATCTATATTAAAGTTTGATAATTTGTATTATATTGTTCTTCATTCTGATTGAATAAAGGCTAATATAAAACTCTGAAAATAATTCTTTCTATTTCAAGAAAGTTTTTTATCTTCAAATATGAAAACATTCACATATTAACAAAAAAAAAAAAAAAAAAAAATACATCTTGGTTCAGTGTAACATATATTGCTACCCTTATACGTAAAATAACAAACAATATTGAACTAAGTAAGTACTTAGTAATAAACTTTCAGTAGAATGAAATCGCAAGAGACACTCTGTTATTTATAACAAAAATAAGTGAAATCTCCAAAATAAAATACAATATCAATTTATGGATTATCAATATATCATCGACGTGGCTGTCCCTAATTTGTAATAGATATTTACGTAAACGAATAGATGGGTTTGCCTGTGGTAGACTTTCAATTTTAGTCATAAATATATCAGCAGGCTATCTATTATTTAATTTTTATTAACCTCATGTTCTAACTCGCAAAACTAATCTAATATAATATCCTTTTTTTTTCCTATACTTTCATCTATATATGGGTTCATTATAATCCATAAGTTTTTATATACCTAATTATTTATTTATTATTTTGTTTGTTTTATTTTGTATATATTTGTTTTTGGTTGTTGTTGTTGTTGTTGTTGTTGTTGTTTGGTGTTGCATCAAAATAGCTTGCAGGTTCGTTCCCTTGCACATGATCTTTCATGCCGTTTACCTGTTGTGGATGCTTTCAAGGGTTCGCACGAGACATCGCATCATGGTGGCGGTTATGCTGGCATATGTTTGGGCGATCCGGATATTGGTGAATTAACAATTTCGGAAATGAATCCAGAAGATATACGTGCTGAATTGAAAAGGTATATTTTTTATTCTATTTATGATTGTGAATAAACCTTGCATTTTCGTTATATTTTAATCAGAATTAATAATTGTACTATTTTTTTTTTTTTTTGTTTTTTAATTTTTCTATTACATTGATGCCATTAACATGTTGTTTTAATTTTCTATTTGTTAATTATTTTATATTATTTAGACTATACACTCAACTTGAAGTACTGAAAAATAAAACATTAAGACACGATAATCCACATATTAGTAAACGACGTGGTGGACGTAAAGCAGCTCATCGAAGATTTTCATTACAGGTAATTTGTGCCAATTCACTTATTTAATCAAGTCCCACTTTATATAATTTAGTTTAGATTTTTATGGGGAAATATTTAACATTGATTTCGTTATTTTTGTTGTTCGAGTTTTTAGAAAGCTATGTTAAAATTGGAAAAAAAACATTGTTCTATTTTATTGCATGAATTAATATTTGAAAAAAAATTCTTTAAAGTAATTCAAATAATTACCATTTAGATCTTATTAGCTTCATTAAATTATAATAAAAGGTATATTTTATATATACGGTTGGGAATCGGAAATTCTTCTATGAACGAACTCTATTAGCTAAATAATTAATTACTTATCAGTTTCACTAATTAAATGTGATTTGCAAAATTTTATTACCGTGATGCACATTTAGATTTCCAACTTTGTTTATATATAAATATATATATTTAATATAATTATTGTAGATGGTTTTATTGTCATATATTCATAAATTCATTCATAACAGAATTATAAATATAACATTTAATTACTTTTTACCCTGTTAACAACCGCAATCTTATTAATAGAAAAAAGGAAGTCGAGAAAAGGTAAGGATGATAATAAAAAAAAAAAAACAGCGTCATTTAATAGTTTATTCTTTATTTAATTTTATCTTTTTCATTTATCTTGTACAATAATTATTAAATTATAGAAAATATTTTATGTTTCTTTCGTTTTTTTCATTTTTTCGTTTTGTTTTTAATAATATGTTTAATAAAAATTCATTGATCATTTAAATAATTGAGTGTAGTACTACATATATCATTAATAATCTTATATTCAACGTTAATATATTACTATTTACGAGCTATAATTAAATTTAACAACTATCTTGTTATATATTGTTTTATTGTTCTCATCTTTTATTGTGATGCTTATTTGAGAAAATGAATAATAAAAATAAATTTGAATTCAATATATAAAAACCAAAAAAAAAAAAAAAAAATCTATATTCGCATAACTTACATTGAAATTAAAAAAAAATAATGAAATGAAATGAAAAAAAAACATTGATTTCATTTAAATAATAGGCCCTAAGCGCAAAGCACCGAAGCAATCGTCATAATACACATGATACAGAGGTTACAGAAGCTGAACCATCACGTACACCAGAAGATTCTGTTTGCAGTGTTGAAGGACCAACTGATACTTGTGGTGAACCATCCGCTGTTTCTACATCAAAGTCCGGAAATTATAATTAAATGAATTCAACCAATCAACTACTGGAGTTTTTTTTTCTTTTTTATTTGTTAACTTAGAGAATTTCTTTAACATAAATGATCATCAAGACTATATTAAGTATTAAGTCTTTAGTCACATACAACAATAAGATATTTTAAACAGGCGAGGCAAACAAAAAAAAAACAATATAAATTAATGTAAATTTCAAACGCGCAGGAAACAAATGAGTGGCATTAATATTAATTGAGATTTAATTCGATTACTTTCTTAAAGATAATTGAGAAAAATATTTGATTTGGGTATTTTTGTATATATTACTATTATTATTATAATAATATATTATTATAATTTTTTTTTGTATAATTTTGAAACATCGCGATTTCTGAAATTATCAGCTGTAAGTACACATTACTTTATAATTTGTTCCATTTGATGTCGAAATCTCGGGCATACGCAAATCGTGGTTCATCAATGCCAATGAATTTCATATAAGTACAATATTGTCAAATTGACAATATTGTTATTTCTGAATAGTTTATATTAATTGAATCAGTTGTTAATTCCGCAAGTAATAAACAATTATGATTCGCAGCTAGCAATTTCAAGCATGTTAGTGACATGTCACACATGTGTAATACTGTGTGCGTTCACCACAATATTAAAAAGCCCATGGTGTATATAAATGGCATCCATCAAATGGACGCATTCTTAAACTCTTTAATCATATGAACATAAATTATTTTTCTTATTGTAATCAATTAATTTATTGCAATTATTTCTAATGAAAATGGTTTCGAATGCATATTTTAAAAGAATAATGCTTTCAATGAATTTGAAGACGATAGAGTTAATAATTAAGTTAGGAATATAAAAAGACGTGAATTACGTGATAGGAATAAAATCTATGGTCGTCTAGTCGGGGCATGTTCATTATTTCAGCAGAAACGTGTCGTCGTTGACATACGTGTTTGGTCCCCTGAAATTTTTAGATATTTAGAATAAAAAGTAATTCTTAAAAAAAATAAAAGAAAATTGTTAATTTTTCTACGTATGTATTGGATGATGAACAAGTTCCAGTTAGTATATGTTTTATTTATATTTCAGCCATTTACTTTTTGAGCATATATATATATTTTTGAACTAAAACCATCTAAAAGATGTATTTAAATTTCTGTATGGCCGGCAGTGAACATTAAAATAACTAATTTTTGTAAATTCGTCTTCATCTGATAAATATTTTTTGCATTTCTGATTTCATTACAAAAAATTTATAGAAAATATTACTCTGAAATAATATTATGTGACATTTGCTACAATTAATAATAATAATAATAATTAAAAAAAAAAATCGCAAAAAATTTCTAATGCATTAGTGATTACATATATATTTCACCCGATCCCTAACTCAGTATACAAAAATAAATGAAAACTATTATCGCCAAATAAATTTTTGTAATTAATGTATAAAATTTATATTAGTATAAAAACTATTAATCGATGTTAAAAATAATATTATTAAAAAAAAAAAAAAAACAAAACAAAAATATCAATATTTTATGACTGCATTTGTAATATTGTAAAACCAAAAAAAAAAATAAAAAAAGGAAGAAAAGAAGAAAATTGCTAAAATTTGAACCAGAGAACTAAAATTTTATGAAAAATGTTTAAGTAATTTGTTTTGACCGCGAATAGCTAGAAGAAACTTTTACAAATTGTCAATACAATTTCATATGCGGTCAATGAATTCGACAGATTTATAATTAATTTTGCTTTAAAAGATAATATCAACCATAAAATAATTAATAATTGAAAAATAAATAAATTAATTAAAACATTTTCGGTTGGTTTTAGAATATAATTTTATTTATAATTCATTTGTATATAAAGGAAATATCGTAAATAAATTAAATGAAAACAAAGCCAAATCTAAAAAAAATAATAATAATATATAAAATAAATATAACAACAGATAAAATATTCACAATAATTTAAATTGATAATTAAATACTTAATGAAAATGCGAATTTCTATAGGATTTTATGTTGATGTAAATAAAATTATTAATTACATGAAATTGTTATAGCATTATAAATAAATAAATAAAATAATTCACAGGTTAAAAAACTATATTGTTATGAAAAGCACAATTAATAAGTTGATAAGGATATATAATTATTATATAAATAATAGAAATAAGTATAATTGAAAAGACCAAGATTGTAGTGGTTCATTTTTGGTTTATATTATTTTATTTAGAAAATTTAGGTATAAAAAAGAAATTATGTATTTTGAAAATATTGTATTTTTTTTTTTCGTTTTTTTGGACAGCTAATCAAACTAATCGCCGAAATGAATCATTAATTATTTTGTCGTGTATATTCGGTGAATTTAAATTTTTTAAAACCTACAGATGAACGATTTATTAGTAACTAACTTGTCCAAACCGTACAATTAAAAAAAAAAACAAAAAAAAAATAATAATAATAATGTTTGGTCAGCAATACAAAAAAAAAATATCAAGATGAGTACATTTTTATTTTAATATTTTCACTATAAATGGCAGCGACAAATATTACAGGTGGTAGAGTATAAATTTTAATTATTTGGAGTTCAAGTATAAATATAAGCTATAATTGCATTGAATTTCTACTAAAAATACGATAAAATGAAAAAAAAAAAAAATACTTGAAATATGACTGCCAAATAGTTGATACTTTCCCACTTTTATCGAAGTAAATATATGGTAGCTCTTACGAAAATACGCATAATAACCGCCCATAATTTACATTTCGCACAATAATTTATGCGGTAAGACATTATTGAATATTTTTAATCAATTTGGAATTAAATTAATTAATTATCTATTATTAAATGAGAATGCGAATATAATTTATATTCAATTATTTATCATTTGAATTTATTTGGTTAATATATTGCACAAACATTTTCTTTATCCAATATATCGATGACTTATAGTATATCTAGAAATTTTCTTAGCGCTAAATATGTCTATACAGATATAAGGTTCATATTATCACTAACTAGAATTCGAGATAGTTGTTTACGACTAAGGCATCGCGATATAGAAACATCTGATAAAAAACTATTTTTAGTCAAAATCTAATAAAAATATTTATATTTCAATGGAAAAAATGTTATATATATATTGATTGAATGTTTTATAAGTCTCTGAGTACTTCCATTGTATCAATACCCCAGAGTCCCTTACAGAATAGAATTGCAAAAAATTACTGATCGACTGCTTGCCATCGCCTTTTATTAATGTTTAATACATCCTAACAAGAATCTGAAACTCTAAATTATTGTGCGTAATTGTAAATTGTTTAAATTTAAAATAATTAAAACCATTTGTTAAGTAAATATATAATTGTGTACATATATATAACTAAATATTATGATATTATGTCATTTAAATATAATAGCTCTCTAAATTTAGGCACCTACTGAAAAATAATAATTAAAAAAGAATAAAAAGAAAAATAATAAGTAGATAATAAATAAATGAAAGCAGATATAGTTAATATAAAGAAAATTAATACTCAGAATTAGGAAATGTTTCTATCTTTCAAATAAGCAGAATTATGCGTAAATCGAATGATTTCGTTTCATAGAATTAATTCCTTTGATTCGAACTATAGTTTTCCATTTTACGGAATGTCATCCAGTTCCATTTCATATTAATTATTGATAAACTTATTTATAGATTATTATTCATTTTTTTTATGTTGTGTGCAGACCATATTAAGCATATATGATGTGCTATGAAATTTAGATTGAATATTTGCAAAACACTTAGGCAATCAACTCTATGAACCGAATTTAATTTGCAAACAAAATGTTTTGAAAATATTTATAATATATTAACAAAAAGTGAACAAAATTTTATTAAAAAAATACTTAACGAATAATGTGTATACGTATAATTTCTGCTCATTTGAATATTCATTAAATTTCCGTTAAATAAATATACAAGAAATTATTAAATTATTGTAAATTTTTAGCTACCAACCACTACCAATTATTTTTATTTCATGCCTCCAACTATATAATCAATATCCAATATAATCAAATGCCCTTCCAATTTAAAATATGATCCGAGACGAGATATTTATTATTAAATTATACATTAATTATATTAATATACGAGTACATAAATTATTATTATTACCTATGAAATAATTATTAAATTAAATTTATCTATTAAAATTAAATTGTATATAATAAATATAGTTACACGTATGTCGCATTAAATAAATTGCAAACACAATTACATTAAAAATATATATTCGTATATTATACCTCTACAATATAATTACATTAATATACCTACATTTCACTAAATAGTAAGCTGCCAATTATTAATTGGAACACCATTTTATTCTTTGGTTATATAAAGTATGTTTCTACTCTATTTTATTTATTTTATTTTTTTTAAGATTAAGTAGACGGTTTTTGATCATTGAAGAAACAGTAGACGCATCCAATCCACTACAAACTCTATATATAGGTTTTGTTTTAGATCCGTTCACTCAATTTAACATAAATCCAATAAAATGTTTTTTTTCTGGACCTCACAAGCCAGAAACTACTAATCATCAATTACAAAACCTATATACCAGTGAGGTTTCTGGTTTTCAAAAATTTGTTTTTATAAGTTTTTAAGTAGATCTATTACCTATTTGTTGCAAAGTGTTTTGTCTGAGTTATAACTTTTCAAATTTTTTAATTTTTTTTCTCCTGGTTCTGTGACTTTAGGAAGCCATAACTAGGAGTCAAAACACATTGTTAATTATTGACTAATCTCTTAATAGATAAGTTTAATAGACCTACTTAAAAACTTATAAAACAAACATGCTTGAAAATAGACATGTAAATACACAAAAGATATATAGTACCTCCGAACCCACCCAGAACCCGGTTCGCCTCCCTGCTATATACATTCAAGAGCTGAATATTTGTTTGGCCAATGGTCAATATGTTTGTTCACTATAGTGAAAAATAAATCTCAATATTGTTACATTCATTTTTTGTGTCTATTCACAATTTTACTCTAAAAGCAGTAACAAACATCGGTACCTGTCATTTTCGTTTCTATTTTAAAATTTAAGAAGTAATAATTCATCAGAGTTAACTATATACCAAAACCCACTGCATCATTCGAGCAGAAAAAAAAAATTGGGTCGTTGAATTATGAGAATAACTACTAATAACTACTAAGCGATAATGCCACTCGCATGTCTCTAAATGCTCCTATTTCTGATGCAGTCCGTCGTTCGACATTGGTTACCATTTTTCTACGAATTCTATCAAACTTTTAAAAGGTAAGTAAATAATGGGCCCCAAATGAAACATAGCCTAATTTTCCGTGAGAAAACTAATTTTTTACAGAAAATCGTATACAAAAATGAAAGAATGACAGAAAGAATGACAGAAAGAACGACAGAAAGAACGACAACAGGTTACCCCACAAAAAAAAAACTATAATATATTTTTGAAAATGATGCGCTTATATTTAAAATATTTATACATCATCTAAGTATTATAAAAATGCTTTTATTTATTTATTCTAATAGTTATATCAGAAAAATTTCTTAAAAATTTATTTTTGCTGGATATTTATTATTTTTAACTCTTCAGTTCTAAAAAAAAAAAAATGTGGGTAACTTTTTGAAGCTTCGACTACTCGGGGTGTTTACATTCGGTCTTGAACCGAACTATGAGCCATTTTATCAATAACGGTTTAACTTTAAACGGCCAACATCGGGCGTAAGTATCTTGTGTCCCGTATTAAGTACTGCTTAACTTACTTTACATAACAAGCTGATTCTCTTTAGTTGAGTTCTTTTCTTTCTGCCCCATTTGATCCCCTATTATATCTCTTATTTTATTTTTAAAAGTAATAAAATATTTGTGGCGGATTTGAGGAGCAAAATCATTCGTTGTAGAATTCGATTTTGGATCAACATCAAAACTAATATTATTTCCATAACTGAAACTTTGCGTACATATAAATGGAAGAAAGAAACTATGTAGTTTATTAAATGAATTTTACAAAAAACAACTCCTTAAAATTATAAATTTTATTGGTAACTTATCTACAGAAAATATATTAAGGCATTAATAATGGGCTCACAGAATAATACATAATACATAATTCAGTCGTGTGAACGCTGAAATACTAAAATTACAGTAACAAAAAACCATTTCATTTGGGCTTAAACATTTGAACCACTGAAATTTACAATGCAATGACATAACCAACTTCACATCAATAAACTTCTTTTTGGTGTGAAACGTGTTAAATTTTCCTCGTCACCGCAATCCAATTTAATAAAATATTTAAAAATTTGTGCTCATTGTTATTATGACCGAACAGCCAACGGATAAAGATTATACAGACTCTCTTCAATATAATGAAGATGGATGGGGTCCATATGAAATTTCTGATACGTTTCGCGATATGCCGTACCAGGTAAATTGAAACACACACACACACACATCCATTTAAATAGCAGACAATTTTCATAATTTAATGTATCTAATCAATTAATAGCCATTCAGCAAGAGTGATCGTATCGGTAAAATAAGCGATTGGACTGGAAGTGCAGCATTGGATAAGAAATTTCCAAGTAAGCTTTAGATTATTGTTGATAATATTTTTTTTTTAACTTTATTTACCAATACCGATATGGAGTTGAGATTCGACGAAACACTGTTTTTATAGGTTAGGTTTGACCGCTTGTTAAATGTATGTATGATTTTAATGTCGGAATCACTGATTGTTTTTCATATTTCTTTTCATTTTGCTATTGAATAATCAGTTTTTAATTCGTACAAAATAAATAATTTTAAACAAAACTTTAGTTAGTGTGTGTATTAAAAAACATATGTCAGATATGTTTCATTTTAAAACAGACGAATTTCGGTACTGCTTAAAATCAAACAAGAAATCAAATTTTCTAATTCACTGATATTTTAGATAAATATACATCGCAATTTGGAACCGGAAGCCAATACGCATATTACCATGATGAGGATGAGACAACGTTTCATTTGGTAGATACTGCTCGAGTTCAAAAGCCACCATATCAACGAGGACGATTCCGTGGAAATCTTCGTCATATGCGGTAAGAAAACCAATAACTAATTGTATTATTGTTCTGGTTTTGTTTTTGTTTTTTGCTAATAATCCTCAATGAATTTCGTACAGAGGAAGAGGTCGTGGTGGTAATCAAGGTGGTATGCAACAATTGAACAAAAGTGTTAAAACTCGTGATAATCGCCGTGGTATTACACGTAAATGGGGTGCTCGTGGACCTCCACCAAAAATTCGTGATGCATCGGTTGCCGTACGGGCAGATTGGTCAACAATTGAAGAAATGGATTTTCCACGTCTATTGAAATTGTCATTACCCAATATTAAAGACGGTGAAGATATTCGTTGTTGCGGTACATTAGAGTACTATGACAAAACGTATGATCGAGTTAATGTTAAAAATGAGAAACCATTGCAACGCGTTGATCGCATATTTCATACTGTCACAACAACCGATGATCCAATTATTCGTCAACTGTCCAAAACAGTTGGTAACGTATATGCAACTGATGCCATTTTGGCAACCATTATGTGCAGTACACGTTCCAATTATTCATGGGATATTGTCATTGAGAAAATCGGTAGAATATATTTGTTTTTCTACTATGACTAATGACTTTTACTAAATTTTTTAATTTGTATTTTAGGTGGAAAATTATTTATGGATAAGCGCGATAATACGGAATTTGATTTGCTAACGGTTAATGAAACATCGGTGGAACCACCCACAGAAGATGGAAATTCCTTAAATTCTCCACGTAATTTAGCTATTGAAGCGACTTTCATTAATCATAATTTTAGTCAACAGGTGAGATTTCATTTCAATTCTATAGTTTTTTTTTTGTAGTGATTGATCTAATAATGGATTTATTGTTAGTTAATATAAAATTAATAAATTCAATAGGCCATTTTCAAATTTATTTATTTCATTCTTAACATTTATGTTGTACTTAAAGTTTATCAAATGGTGAATTTTCTTCGTTTAGTTGAAAAACGAATGGATAAATAATGTTTGCTTTATTGCAGGTTTTGAAAAGTGGACCAGATTCGAAATTTAAATTTGATCATCCAAATCCGTTTGTAGGTGAAGAAGAGGAAGGCGAAGTAGCAAGTGTTGCTTATCGTTATAGAAAATGGGACCTCAGTAATGACATTGTAAGTAATAATTACTGTATTCGATGAGTTTAGCATAAGAACTGTTAAATTTATAATAATAGGGTTCTAATATTATATGAAATTTATTACTTTCTAATATTAATACATAGTTGCAATAAAGATCAGATTCACTACTGGCTGTTGTAATATTTATACAAACTTCAAACTTCTTTGGTGCTTCACTATCAAGTTTACATTTGTTTTTGATTTTATAGGTGCAAAATCACAAAAAAAATTCTAGTGCCAATTTTATAGAGAATATAAAGATACGAAAAATATTTTGCATTTATTGCAGTTTATATAAAAATGAATATCAACAGATATTTTGTGTTTATATACGGATTATCGACCAATTATAAAAAAATAGAACTGTCATAGATACTCAAGAGTACTTTTAAAGCTGAAAAATTTTTTTTTTTTTGAAACTTCGTATTTTTCACTGAACGATTTTTATCAAATAATATATTTGTTATTTTACGTAACATTTCAGATTGCAATAAACAATAATAATTGCAATAATTAGAATCCTACCTATAATAATAGTTCATTTACAAAATTTAAATACTCAACTCATTATTTCTTTTTTTTTATTCGACTTCTTGTAAATAGGTTCTGGTTGCTCGTTGTGAACACGATGCTGTTCTTCAAATACCCAACGGTGAACTACAATTTGTTTCAATAAAAGCTCTAAATGAATGGGACTCAAAGGCGGCTAATGGTGTGGAATGGCGTCAAAAATTGGACACTCAACGTGGTGCTGTTTTGGCTAATGAATTACGAAACAATGCATGCAAATTGGCTAAATGGACTGTTCAAGCTCTATTAGCTGGTTCTGATCAAATTAAATTTGGATATGTGTCACGTGCACACATTCGCGATTCATCACGACACGTTATTTTGGGTACGCAACAATTCAAACCACAAGAATTTGCGACACAAATTAATCTTAGTATGGATAATGCTTGGGGTATATTAAGATGTATTATTGATATTTGCATGAAGCAAAAGGATGGAAAATACTTAATAATGAAGGATCCCAATAAGCCAATGATTCGTTTGTATGATATTCCTGATAATACATTCGAAACGGAAGGATCAGAAGAATCAGGTGATGAGGGAGAATCTTTTCAACCAGTTTATTCGTATGGAAACAAAATCAGAAATTAGATTTTCCACAATAATTATTTTTTTCTTTTCTTTTTTGAAATTAATTTGTAACGAATTTTTCTATGTAATTGTCGCATAATGAATATTATTATTAAATTACATAATACAATTTATAAAAGAAAACGTTTCAATGTACATTTGATTATTGATTTTTAATGCAAACGGAATTATCCACAGAATTTACTTTTAAAATTACAGAAATGATTTTCGATAATGTCTCTTCAGTTTTGCCATTTAATTTAATTTAGCAAAAGAATAAATTCTTCTAAATATTAATAAATTTTTTTTAGGGCGTTTTATGATAATAATATTAAAGTATTTCATACGTAAATGAAACTAAAACCTATAAATCTTGCACCAGTTACCCATTATCCATTACATTGTCTTTATCTTTAATTCAAATTGCCGAAATTAAATTGCAATTTACGATAATTCTTCAAACATCAAAATAACTAGACAATAAAAAAAAACAACGTCTTGTTTCCATTCTCTTGAATAATCGTTTTAACATATTTTTCAATTAAATATCCGCCTAAATAATGTAGTGACAAAATATAATTTTGTGTGTGCGCTGCGCATATACGAATACCATACGAATTTATAAAATTACAAAAAATTATTAATATCATCTACGTGTAACGGTTGAGCTCAACTTTTAACATATTATATAATTTTACGCTCGGCAAGCTTGCCTTTTGTTTCGAAAATTACATGCAACATTTAATATGATATTAAATAAGTATTATTTAAAAAAAAAAAGAAAAAAAAAATCGCGCATTGAAAATGGTGACAACAGATACTTGCATAGAACGAGCAAGAGAATAGTAAAAATTATAGACTTAAAATGTATCAGAAACAACTTTTTATTTTTTCAATGGCGAAGCTTTTTGAATATATGTGTAATAGTAAAGAGAGACCAATTCGAAAATAAACTTAATAAAACTTTAAAGAGAACATAAAAATTATACCTATTACTATATCAATTTAACTATTTAATTAATAACTTACATAAGTCTCATTTTTACATATTTGTGGTATGTCTATGCTGAACCTAGATTTATTTTTCTCTTACATTTTTTGCGATATAGATAATATAGTGATACATACTAAGTAATAAATAAAAAAGACAATTAATAAACGAAGGTTTGTTTAACTGTGAACCACTGGGACGTGGAACATATAAATATCTCATGTATAAGAACACTATTGGGACATATTATGTCACATCATATCATAGTCACTAAATTTTAATATAGAAAAAAAAAAAACTAAAATGTGTTAAAATTCATTTTAATATACCTAATGGAATGCCAATTAAAAATATTTCATAGTTTGTTGCCTGCCATGAAAAAAGTTAGGTCGAAAGATAGCGGGTTAAAAACGTTGTATAAGTTTAGACGTACAGAAATATGATTTTTTCCTAAAATATAAACGTTCACCACGGACGAAGGGGGAGTTCACAGGCATAAACAGCGGAGTTAAAAAATGATTAAAAATGTTGGTTGTCATTTTATGGACGGACCCAAAGATTTATATATCATAATACAGACGATCCAAAAGATTAAGAGACTGAAATGCATGAGTGCGAGTGAAATAAAACATACAAAAACTTAATGTGTGAAAAGTTCATTCAGTCTCTTAATCTTTTGGATCGTCTATATAATATTTTTCTTTTTCTGTTTCCAATAAAATCGATTTATTTTATAGATGATTTCAAACGCCTAAGGGGCGCTGATGTGACCATTTGTGACAAGGAAAATCTCCCAAAAAAGCGTGACGTCCTTTATGGACAGCCCCTAACATAATTAATCAATATGAGATATAATGAATTAAAAAATTGCTTAATATAAATAAAGAAGTTTAAAGAAGGTGAAAAAAAAAATAAAGCAATTATTCATGACTTTTGTATCGAAATATCTCAATAAACATTTGATTTAGTTTTCTACCGGTGATATTACGATAGTAGTGTCCTATGAAAAAAAATGTGTGTATTTATTTAGATGATATCACCCAGAGAATATCTATAACAAGCAGCGCAAAAGGCGATTTTTCTTTGCCATTCCGAAAATCGTATAACTATATTTCCATATCTCTACATGAAAATGTCATATTTTGCGCTTCTTCTTATACATATTCTCTGATGATATCACCGTGATATTTCAAAATTGAAAATCACTGAAACTAGGGGGTAGGGGGGGGGGTATAAACATAACTCTGAAACAGAGAGGCGAACCTTTTCCATTTTTGAGGGTTCGGTTCTTTGGGTTCGGTTCTTGAAATGTGAAAAGCAGGGTTCGATTCTGAAAATTAAATTTAAGGGTTCGGTTCTGAAAAGCGAAAAAATTTAGATTCTTAGGGTTCGGTTCGGTTCTGCTTGCCAATTTTTAGTATAAATTGCTCAAAATTATTTTTTTTATGGGGGTTCGGTTCTGAAATTAAAAAAAAAGAGGTTCGGTTCTAAAATCGAAAAAAGTGAGGTTCTTGGTGTTCGGTTCGCCTCTCTGCTCTGAAATTACTTATATTCAGTGCATTTCTTTGTATTTATTCTTATTGGGTAATAATTACATTTTAACACTAACTCGGCTGGATTGATCTTTTCATAGGATGTGGATTAATTATGATTTTAAGAACAAACATTAACATTAAGAAATCTAAAAAAAGAAAAATCCTTTCGCAACGATCTCGATATTAACAATAGATAGTTACCCTCTTAACAACTATATATTACTGAACACCTTGAACCTGAAACGCCTTTTACTGAAAACTCTACAAATTGGAAAATCCAAAGAATCAGGTCACCTTTAAACGATTTTCAAGGCATATCTCATTATGTAATAATAATTTAAATTATACTATTTATATATATTTACATAATATTGTTTTTGTTTAGATTTAATTTCCGGCAATGCGTTACTCAATTCTCGCAACATATATTTTATACTAGTTATAAGTAGTTAAAATACTATAATTCACTTCTATTTTTTTTCTTTAAATTATACATTTGGTTGAATAATTGTTTAATGAATTTGATTTAAATTTTAAATAAATTTTTATTAATGCAAAAAAATGTACATACAGAAATTAAGTATTTAATACATATTTATTTAAAAAATGCAAAAAAAAAAGCAAACAAACAAACAAAAAGCAGACACAAAAAAAAATGTATGTGCTTAGAGAAGCTTTAATTTGTATTTGAATAATTTATTATTGATAGGTTTATTCATGAAGTGTGCTGTGTTGTGCAGATCATATTCATTAAACTTATAATAACTTATTACGAGATTTAAATTCCATATATAACCAATAATAGGCACCATATTGAGCGAATATTTGGAAAACTTATTTTACTACAACTGCTGCTAACAAGTTGCTGCATAAAAAGAGTTATAATAAATATTTTCAGAGAGTATATACGCAAACGCAAATAAGTACACTTCATGTTGCTCGCATTAATTTACTATTCAAAAAAAAAAAAAAAACATGAAATTTTTTTCTAAAATTTGGTAATATCGCATTTTTTATGAATTCAAATAAACTAATTTTAAACAATTTTTCTTTATTTTGCCATAAACATTAGGATGGAACGAAAAAGTGGTCTAACATTAACCGCATGAGTTGCATCAAATGTGAAAAAAAAAATTGTTCCCTAACGAAAATATTTGTATGCAATTGGCGAAAACACGTCATATGAATGGAATATTTTGCTATTAATGTTAAAACATGCCATGATTTTGCCATTCATATGACGTGTTTTCGCCAATTGCATACAAATATTTTCGTCAGGCTTGCTTGCCTGTTCCTTTGTCTGTCTAGAATCTCAAAATTTCTTTTTCCTCATTTAGCCCAACTCATTTCACGGTTAAAATTTGCTCAGGCCAATTATATTTGGTCATTGTTTTGTTCCCACCCTAAATAAAGCCATATCTCTCTTTAAAAGTAAATTAATTGCATCGATTGTAATTAATCATTCAATGAAATATGAATGCAATTATAAGCGATCAATGACATTATTTATATTTTATATGTAATTATATCGTCTCAATGTTATCTATTTTATATGTAATATTGTATCAATAAAGATATACCTGCCCGATATATATACAAAGTTTTTCTATCTTGTGTAGATATGTTTTTTTGTTTTATTCATTTTATATATACTTCAATCAATCAATCAATTTTTCGATACTTTTATTGTAAGATATTATATGCTGCTGCATAAATACGAATATCAATTGCGAAAAACTATAACCTAATCAAACTGTTATAATACAAAACAAATACCAAATTCCAAACAACACATAATTATATACAATTCGTCTCTAAAACAATGTCTAATAAAAAAAAAAAACGAATTATTTTATCGTATTTTCAATTGTACGAACATTGTACATATATTATTTAGGAAAGTAGAGACAACAAAACATATCTTATACTCGTATATACACAAACAGCAGAAAAAGGTTCCACCGTCAAAACAAAAACAATATTTGCATAAAGAAAAAAAAAATTATAATGAAGTACCACACCGATGATAACAAATTTTTCATGATCAATCATAACCACTAATGACACTAAGTATAAGTGTTTTAAGTTCTAATATCTATACTTATTATAAATTTTTCGTACGAACTTTGTGCTCATGTCTCTTCTCTAACATATAATTTGTATGAGTTCTGATTATGCGTGTATTATATTTACTAAACGTATCTTTACATGCATATAATATCCCCATTGTATTAGTGGATCCAATGTCTCTGTGTGTTTAAAAGAACATTTTTTTTTTAATTTTCGTTATACATAATTTATATTTGTGTGTACAATTGAGCAATAATATAATAAATAAATTATATAAAAACATTATGAATAAACCATTATACGTTTGTTGTTTTTCGTTTTTTTCAAAAAAAAAAAATGTTTTGTACTTATTTTTTTTTTTTTTCTTTTTGCAAAACTCTTTCTACTACTTCACACAATTTATTAAAAGAAGAAGTTGCGAGAGCGCACAATTCAATATAAATAATAATAATATATAATGGCTATCTGTATCTCTATTTTTATTTAGTTCACATCGGGCTCTGTATTCCTCTACACAACACGCTTATACACTCCGCTTTTACATTATATAAAAATAAATAATAAAAAAGAAAAAGAAAAATACTCAGAAAAACTGATTGTAAAATGCGATGTGCGAGACTACTGAAATGTTTTGCTTTTGCCTGAGCTGCTGTGCTGCGCTGTGATTAACATTATACACAGCATACAGTAAGACATACACACCAATTCTACATAAGAATTTGCTATACCCAAATAAATTATTTCCGTCAAGTTATTTTTTTTATTAATAATAATAATAAAACAACAAAAAAAATAGTTTATGTGCGTGCTGTTTGTAAAAAAATACAATAAAATTTAGTGCAGTGTGTAAATAATGATAGAAATTTGAATGACATTACAAACTAATTGCAATGTAGAGGTGCATAAATGTAATTGTTTTTTTTTTTGTTATTGTTCTATATTGAAAAGTGTTCGCTGAATGGGGACTTACAATAAAATAAAAAAAAATAAAGAACAAAAAAAAAAAGTTTTTTTTTTTTCTTTTGGCCTACAGAATTTCTAGCTGTTGCTTGAAAGGGAAGAAAATATATTACACCACATTAATAGATTTTCTCTTAGTATGCTGTACTGTTCTAGCTACTGATTATGCTGACAGTTTGCACTGGTAAGTAATGGAAAAAAAAATTGGTATAAATATGATTATGAAAACAACAAATATAAATGGTTATCGTAAAAGATATTATATGTATGAAATATGTAGATTGTAGTTGTAGAGCTAGCTACACATGGTATATAGCACATATATTATTGATTTTGTTTTTTGTTATTGAGATGTGATTTAATGTGCCTTTTAATTTTCGATGAAGGTTTTTTTTTAAGTTTTAAACTATCATTCAATTGTATATAGTGAGAATAGAAAATAGAATATAATGAGTATTCAGTTATAATATATGCGACATTTGTACGTGCATGTCATGATATGAAAAACAAATTGTAATAAAAAAAAAATCACAACAACAAAATTATTATACTTAATTTGAACTAGATCTATATTTATACGAAAATATTAAAAAAAAAAAAACAAAAAACAAAAACTCTACTCGTGTATTGTTAACATTTTCGGTTTATCAATTTTGTTTAAATCTTTGCCTTGATTAAATGATAGCATCGCATAAATGTTCGTGTATAGGCTTTTAACTGGGTAATTGCTACAAATATTACTTAATAAAGACATACATATTTGAATTCACCGCGCTTTATTTCAACCAGTTTGTGTGTCACATATTATCAAAGGTCTAAATTTCGGTTATCTTAATCATTTTTTTTTTGTTTTTTTTTTGTTGCATTTGTCATTAGAAACAATTATTAAACTAAAAACAGATAATTATTATGTTGGAATGAATTAATGTGAACCTAACCTAAATTTTTAATTTAGTCTAGCAAAATAAATGTTTGATGCAAGATATATACACTTATTATATAAGTACCTACTTACTGTTAATAAAAATATTGTGTCTGAACAACAATAAAATAAAAGTCTCTTTGTATTCAAAATTGTATTAAAAATATAAACATTCCCGCTAATCTAACTATAGATGGGTACTCGATAAAAATAAAAAAAATATAAAAAATAAAAAACGTACACACAACAAACTTTTGAATTGTCTGTAGGTTAGATTGGTTTATTTTTTCAAATAATATAGTTCTTGTATATAGAAAATAAATAATTAATACATATCTCATTTGATTTTCGCATGGTTGATTAAGGTGCCGTTTTATATAATACATATTTTCGTTTTTTATGTTTAAGTTTTATAAGTAATTATGTAGCGGTGAATTAGTGTGGTCATGATTTCTATAACAGATCGAAGAACGACGTTAACAAACAAAAATTATATATAAGTTATAAATATTCTGTTGCAACTACGAAGTACTCGAAGCTATACAACTTAAGTCACTTCATTTATCATCACACCGTATATACGTTTGGCAATTCTAATCAATTTTAGTGTGTTATTCCAAACAATTCTAAAAAAAATCCATAATAGATTGTTTCAAAATTATTACTTTAATGGATTATACCCCCTAGAATGTAGTATTAAATATAATTAAACAAAATCATCGAATATGTTTTGACGATATAATAAAATTAGTTTGTTACCTACTACAGCGCGAGATGTCTTAGTATTAATAAAAATTAACTTAACAGCCTAAATTATATTGTCTGTATGTCGCACAATGTAGACAGACTACAATTGTAGTGTGGCTCCAATTTTTCCGGATATACTCCATTAATTTTTAGTTTGAGTCTATGCCAAAGTCTGAAAATTTTCTTTCAGAATCCATAGCTAAAAGTAATGACCGTATTCTTGCTTATATCCAAATAATAAAACCGACTATCGATCATTTAATAGATATATAGACAATAGACATACCTATATAACATAGTCATTAAAGCACCCAGTCATTAGCTGTTTGAAATTTCATATATCACAAGTAGGTATATGAAACTATGATGAAAATTGATCCAATTAATTGAATGTTCTCATACAATTAAATCAATTGCTCTCTTATTAATGTGATCAAAATTAATCTATGAGCAAATTCAAGGATTTGATTATCTCACACAATTGCTTTAAAATTAACAAATGAATTGATTGTAATTAAGAAAATGTATGGCATTCAATCAAATATTACTTTACGATAAACCATATATTACAAATATTATTGTTATCTTTTCTATTTTTCTCAACAATCAAGCTAATCAGCTCTAATCACATTTTAAGCACTTTTCTTCCGAATAATTGTGGAAATTTTCTAAAAATTGTTCAATTATATGAAATACCAAAAATCCCTTTAAATAAGCGTCCACCAAAGATCATACCTTCATATATCACAACTATTAAGAAGTAAATAATATAAGAAATAAGAAATAAGAAACAAGAAATGAAAAGTAATTGTAAATAAATTAAATAATTTAAACTGAATTAAAGGAAATTGAACCTGCAACAAAAAACGTACGTACTTATAAATAATTTACAACCAATTAAGTAAAAATTCAATTAACTAATTAAATAATTTTCTATAAAAATTGGATAAAAAACCATTTCTAGACCCACCTAACTAAAGCAAGCAAAAAAACAATCAAAACTCGAATCAAAATAATTATCTTGAAAATTTAATGTAAACGGGGCGATACGCGGATATTCTTTACCTTACTCTAGTTAAGCAAATGAAATAAAATGATTGCAATTGAAAAACATTGTAAAAAAGCAATTGTTTTCGAAACCGTAGAACCCAATGAAATGAAATTAAAAGAATGAAAAAAAACAGAAAAAATTAGAAGAAACGTTTAATTGTAGGTAGGTACGACATAAGTATATAATTACATATTTTCATAATAAATAAAATGGATGTAATTGATGTGACTATTTTTATTGAATGCTACTTTTTAAGAATGCAGTCATTACAAAAAGTCATTTCAGTCATCAAGCTCATAATATTTTTATTTTTTTTAAACTAAATGGTATTTTATTTGCTCAGAGACGATGTGATGTGTGTGTGTGCGTATGACGTTGAAATATTGATACTTATCTGAATTGATTTTTCTATTCAATAATTATTAACATAATTATGGAAAAAAAAAATTTGCTATTCAATTTTTTTCTTCTTCTTTTTAATAATAAATAGAAATTTACATATTTTACATAATGTTTGTTTAAATAAAAGCTGCGGTAATAAGCAATGTGCACACGTACAACCGAGCATTTAGTTTTCCGTATATATTTTATTATTATCGTATTTTTTTATTTCTATGGGTATAAATTTGTTTAACAATAGCGAGAGTTCAAGAATCAGAGTAATTTCATGGAATACGAAAATTATGAAGAAGGAAATATATTTAAGTGAATTCTAACATGCTTTTCATAAAACGGTTTGCATGTGAGAATGGCATTTTTCCAGTATGGCAAACAGCAGTTTTATAAAAAAAAGCAAGAATGAAAAAAACAAACAAATTCGAGTAATATAAAATAGGTTTTCAAATAAATCTAGGTATGCTGAATATGCGATGTTCAAAATTTGAAAAAAGTATTTTTTTTTTATTGGTTTGGATCCACATTTTCGTTCAAATCTCAACTTTACTTTTTCCATATGTTTGAAAAATTATAATGCAAATATTAATTTCGTTTTCGGAAATAATTCATAAAAAAAAATCATTTTGCTAAAAGAGATAAATAAAATAAACAGATAGAGCTGATAAGGAAGTAATTTTCGTTGTCGAGCCACGGCCTGCCCAATTATTGTGAGCCCAGTCAGTCAGTCACGTATTTTAAATGATCCCATAAACGGTTTTAGATATAGAAAATCATGAATGAATGAGAATATAATTTTGTATATATATTTAATTTAATTGCCAAATTATCAAATGTATTTTCAACATCAATATTGTTTAAATTCGTGTTCATTATAGTTTTAACATATTTATTGCTGATTAGCATTCGAAACACATAAAGCATATTCAAACAGACAGACATTAATATTTTTTTTTTTTTTTATAAAAAGCTGAATCCTAAATAATCATTGCATAAAATAGAATACATTTCTTCAGCAATAAACTTCAATTGCATCAGATCTGAAAACTATAAACATATTGCAATAAAACGAAGAAAAAAAAAGAAAAAGAATGCTTTGAAAATTGCATTGAAACTGCATTTTTTTTTCACATTAACCAGATTTACTTACTATACAGAGATAGATATAACTTAACTATACATCTATTTATATATGAAATGCATTGATTATTAAAGTGAATTCGTGACTATCAAGATTGATGATTAAAATGAGAAAAAAAAAAAAAAAACAATATAATAAAAATAGAAATAAATTTCATATATGTCCATATATATTTCTTGTAAGGAAAATCATTACGTATTTTATCATTGTTTTTATTATTCAATGTAAGGCTTGTTTAGTAGGCAATCGTACATAAATAAATAAAAATGTATATAAAAGAGAAAAATATCATTTCTATTTTTAGCGAAATTTGATAAAGTTCCATGACAACGTTAGAAGTTTTGAAGAAGAGGTAAAATACACATTTTTTTTTTCTATTTTTTCTCTTTATAACAATTTACTGATTGCCATAAACCAAATTGAGATTAGTTTTTTTTTCTTAATTACATTTTTATACTTACACACATAATAAAAAACGCAAAAAAAGAACGACTGATGTAATTTTACAGAGATAGAAAAATGAAATAAGTACAGCGCTGTAATTTATATGCAGTAGAGTAGAGCGCTTATTATCATTCGATTTAATATTCATTTTTTTCTTTTCTTAAAGTAAATTTTTAATGCAACAAACACTTACATATAAAAAGTAAGTGTTCGGTTTTTTTTATTTATTATTATTATTTTTTTGGAAAAATGAAAACACAATGAGAAATTTCTTCAAATAATTGGTAATTCATGAAGCGATGAAGCCATTGGTCCCATTCACACAAATCGATAGAACCAAAATTAAGCTTAAGATATTTTATGGAATTTGATAAAGTCTTCGGAAACTGCGATATGAAAAGCCAAGGTTAACATAATTTTTATATACTTACGCCAATAGTTACAGAGAAAAAAAAATAAAATAAAATGTAATCGCATCATTTGTTACGTTAGGGCACAAATCGCAATTTTAAATTGAGATATGCCTTTTCGAGTGTAACAAAACAATATATATATATTCCAATAGCGAACCGACGAAATTGATTTAAATAAAAAAATCTTTTTCAGATATTATTTATATTTTTTGTACAAATTTTGTTGCCATAACATTTTAGCTTTTTTTCTTATATATTATATATTTTATTGAAAATAGAGAAGAAGAAAAAAAAAACTAAATAAACTGAAAATCAATTTTCTAACGATATTATACTTATTCTTTTGATAGAGAAAATTTTGTAATTTAAAATAAGAAAAAAAAAAAAAAATAGAAATATAGAAATATGTTAGTCGTTTAACTAACCAGCGACATTTCCATTGTTATATATTGGCTTCTGTGTCTGAATAACTCAACCGATTCAAACTAACAATGGCACCATAGAAATTTCTGAAACCGATTCTGTGTCACTTAAAGTTTATTTATTTATTATTTATTTTTCAATCGACTGATTTATTTATCCGTGCATGAAAAATTATAATTAATTTTCTATACTTTTTTAGACCCTGGGTTGTGTGTACTGGATGAGCCAATATTATTCTGGCCAACATAAATTATAACAATAACATAGAAAAAGTTTTTTTTTTCTACTTTTACTCATATTGAGTAATAAAAAAAAACATAAAATAGCGGTTTCCACAAATATGTAAACCTGTGTGCTTAACTGTAGCCCTGACCACCGGTTAGTTCACGTAAGTGGTCTTATTTAGAATGGTATGTATATAATATCCGACAAAAATAAATGTTATTTTCATATTATCAATTAGATAAAACTGTAAACCATTTGTATTTGTATCCAAGTAGCCGCTTTCACACGTGTACTTAATCGCGTGACCATTTTTATGTTGACTGTGACTGTGATTCTAAACTTTAAATTACAAAATACATAATAACAAGCAAACGAATTTTGAATGTTTTTTATTACTATTATTTTTGTTTTGCTTTGCTTTGCTTTGTTTTTCACCACACAAATGGTTGAGGGCATATAATTTACGAAATAAAAAAAGAATTATTAGTGTTTATCTAAACCAAAAAAGCACGTTGGAGATTATTTAGAAAATTATCTGCGAGCTAATTTCTTCAGTCATGTTTTACCAAAAAAAAAAGAAGAAATATATATTGTCATTTATCCATTAAGAACAATTATAAGAACAACAAATAACAGAACAAACATGAAGTTTTATTTGAAAAAAGCAAAAACAAAAAAATAAATAAAACACATTCTTCGCTTTAATACTCACGGTTAATAAAACTTTTACTTACCGGACATCTGACAAATAAAACACGTTATGTACATTTTAACTAACATCATGTTTGTGTATTGCAATTAAAGTATAATATGATGCCTACTTATGTAATATTTATGTTGAATTACTCTCCATATGACGTATAATTTTATATGCCATAAATACGCGATACATCACACTATTCTAAAATTATATATTGTTAAAAGCATCATGGTTCGTTTGACTATAGCTTGGGAATTTGATATTATTAATGTACATATTTTGTTTTTTTTTTTTGGTTTTTATTTGATAGTTGATGTCAAGGTTAGTCATATGACTAATGATGTTTTTCCATTTCGGTATTTTTTGTAAAATCTACATTTTTCTCTTCTATTGTTTTCGGTAAGGGTATATTTCATTGCCATTGCCACTTTATGTTCATATTAAAAGCCATTATTGAGGTAGTATATTTATTTGACTTTGATTAGGGGACGCAACCAATTCACTTACTGAATTACACCAACCGAAAACATTAGATTTAGGTTATTATATATTTATTTAACTACTTGTTGATAATCCTTTAATGCTAAATATTTGATTTTCTGCGTTATCGTTTTTGGGCATTTTGATTTTCGTGGACATGTTTCTACTAATTTTAATGAATAATCACAATGAATAGAATTATTAAATTTTCATACCTGAACATTTAGATGAAACCGAAAACCAGAAATATGTTTTGTAAATTATGTAAATTTGTAGATCATTCGTAATTTCACTACAATATTAATTTGATTTATTATTAATTATTATATTGTTTTTAGTTTGCAATTTATTTGCATAATTTTATTTGCATTTTATTTAATTGTTTATATTATTTAGCATGCAACGAATACAGTTGAATAACTTTGATTCATATTAATTTAAGCGGCTTGATGATGCCTTTTTATAAGCCATAGATTATAATGAATATATTTATATGAGTCATTAAATGTAAAATAGTATTGAAGATATAAAAATATGTACACATTATTCGATGGCTAATATTTTAGATTCATATCATTGTTATATTAAGAGCTAGATGTAAATAATAGTAAGCTGTCAATTAATTGATGTTTTTTTTTTCTTCCTATATTATAATCATTTTAATTAATTCCAAACTCTACGCACTCATGCATTGAGCGGTCACCTCGTGTATAACCCGAGCTTTTGATAAACTTCATTTCGTTTAAATTGGTCACAGTCTTGAGTTTTATAGCTCGGTTCTCATGTAATCCTACTACAAATATGCGTCGCATAATAGAAAATAGAAAAGACCAAACAAAAGCTAATATACTTACCAGAGGTCGAAACCAAAATCGAAATATTTTCAAGCAACATTTGATGCTGGGTTTAACAATCACTATATATGATCACTATAGATCTTAAGACCCCGTCCGATTATTAAATAAGATATTGCCAAACATAAGTTTGGTATTATTTGCAAAGACCAAAAATAAGTCATTAAAATTTTAGTAATAGATGGAAATTTATAGACAATTTTTTTTAAATGTCTGATGACCGATATTTAATCTTTATTCTATTTGGAAATATAAAGTAGTAATAGTGGTAGAACTTAAAACCTCTGACCTGACTTAAAAGTATACTTACTTTTTTTTAATTACTCGTAAATCATTACCTACGTATTTCATTGTAATTTTGAAAGTTTTTTTTTTCTCTTTTTGAAGATAAATTTTATTATTCGATTGTGCGGTCAATATCTACTCTATAGAATACGTATATAACTGATTAACTATATATTTATATATATTATACATTATACTTTATACAATACAAAATACATATAATATGCAAGTATATAAAAATCATATTTACAATTAAACTCTAACATAAACATATTTGTAATTTTTTTGATTTTTTTTTTAAATTAAAATGTCAAATTCAATGCACAATACACTTACACATGCGTTTAGAGGTACATAAATTATTTTCTTTTTAAATTCAAATTTTATTATACACTGAAATCGATTTAAAACTATTTTCTGGTCTGTATGATAAAACGATAAATTCCATTTTCCAAACCAGCAATAGTGAAAATCGGTTATGGTTATTTATTTGCCAATATATCTGAATGCACTGTACAGTGTACAGTACACGGTACAGGTGTATAAATTTTAACAATTTTCATATTTTTTTTTCTTATTTTATTCCATCCAGGGTTGGTTTGAATAAATCAAAAAAATCATTTGTGATTTTGAACAGGATTTTTTTGATTTAATCAAATATTTGTTTATTTTTCTTCTCATTTTTGTATTAAACATCCGAAATGGTACTTTACATGCGCAATTCGCAATTTATGCGAAATTTATGAAAGCGTTCACATAGTCACCGTCCGA
>JAABKK020027650.1:0-16422 GCA_011634745.2 Catotricha subobsoleta | reverse complement strand
CCCACCACATCCTCTAAACACTCCATTTATCCAATATACAGCCTGACAATATTATCAGGCTGGCGTCACAGACGCAATTTGGTTTATTTTATTTTAGTTTTAAAATATCATCAGTACACACGAGTGTGATAGCTGAATTCGCTATCTGAACTTAACACAAACACAGAAAGATTTTTGATTACTTCAAAATATATTACAGAATTATAAATTCAGATATTATTATTTGAACTTCGTGAGTAGCTCTATCTACTTCTGGCGAATTGATATTTTGAAGTATAGTTTCAGTACTTTGGTCAACAAATATTATTCAACATTTTCTATTTGTTTATATCTTGTGTTCGTATCTTTATGTAAAGGAAACTTTATTGAGGCATTGCTAACTCGGTTCAGTATTGGAATAGGTATCTGGTATAAGTATATATAATTCACTTAAACATGGACACGGACAAGAGAACTTCACATGCAGACCAATAATATAAATAAATATATTTTACGTAAATTAATGGCAAAAGAAAGAAAGAAAGAAATTCAAATACAGTAAAAATTTCTAATTTGTATGTTATTAAAAACAACTCTGAATATTTCTATAAAAAATTTCATGGTTTTTATTATTTTCAATGAAAATAATTTATGGTTAGTTTCCATTTTAAATTGTTTTTAAAATGTAAAAAACATTAATTTCAGTTTAAAAAAAACCGAAAAAACCGAAGACAAATAATAAAAAGACAATTCGAAAAACAACAACAACATAATTTATAATAATAAAATAAACCAAAACAGTTTTAATTCCAAACGAATATAATATAAATGTGCAGAGAAAAAGGGTGTGTAAATCCGAAAAGATGAATATGGCGCCATGAACATTGCCTGCGGGAATACTGCGTAGACACGTGGCTGAGGGTGTAGTTTTCCTGTAACAATAAATATTCTTCTTGAACATTCGAAACTCGCATAAAAATAGTGGAACAAAATAAGAAGATGAATATTTTTCATAATTCATGTTATAGTTAGAATATTTAATGGTTCGATGATTTTTATTATATTTTGAGCTGTGAAAAAATGTATATTTTTGGTTTGTTTTTTTTCTTTCTAGATAGGGTGTCCTTGTGATGACAATAAAATAAAAGGACATGCTTAAATTTTCGAATACAATGACCGGAACATGATCATTAATATATATGTGTTATTTTTCATGAATATGATTTATTCCATTTAATTGTAAAATGAGGCAAAACAGAAATGCCGTATAGTTCTTATGAATATGCAATTTACTTTTTTTCTTCTGTGTTGAATTACAAACTACGACTTAACAAAAAGTTCATTTCAATTTACTTATCTATACATCAAGCAGACAGCAATCTTATTGCGTTTTTAAAATTAAAATTTTATTCTAATATACAACTACTTTATTTTTATTATTTACAATATATTATATGTATTAGTTTTATCTTTCTTTCAAAAAAAAAACAAAAAAAAAAATAATATATTCTACACGATTATTTTTGAATAAAACAGCAAATAATATACAAATATAAATGTTTAATATAGAAAAATTACGTCTTAATAAATGTAAATAACAGGTATTTCAAGAACATTACCCAAAATAGTAACCCTATTCAGTATAAATAATGTTGCGCAAAATAATACAAAACGTATATCATGGCAATGCAATACCAACAATTTTTGTAGGTAGCTATACCGTATTATTGTTTGCAATTTTACCCATTCATGACAATTTACTAATGACAAAAGAAGGGAATATTAAAAACGTACTCGTGCAGAATTTTAGCTAACATTGGTCATGTGCAGTGGACAATATATCCATTATCTTCATTGAAGCATTTTGTAGTGCCACATAGATAGTCAAGCAGCAGGAATCAGGGGGTTAAACAAAATATATCCAAATATATGTATATTGTATATATATATATATTAAATGTTTATATATATAAATATTTTTTTTTTATTAATATTTTTATTTTTCAAAAAATCACGAAATATACACTGGATATTATTATCCTATGAATTTTTAATATTAATTTTTTTTCTGCACATTTGGTATGATCGAAAATTTAATTAAAAACAAGAAAATCCTAATTCCTCTCTAGCCTCAATATATTGGATATATTTTGGGTATTATATATACATACAGGTGAAGGTATGTTTTGTATTCGAATCGAATGTAGGTACAATATTTCTATATAAACAACTCATCGGTCGATTTGGTTATATACGGATATTGTATAATACTTAATAACATTGTATATCAAATAAATATTACATTTTCTACCTAAAACACATTCTACATGGTATATATTAAATGTTTTATCCCTCCTTATATATATATATATAAATGTTTTAAGCTTTTGCGTTTCGATATTTCTATAATCTATAGTTATAACTATAATATCGATATAATTCGGAGAAATTTTCAAAATGGGTTGTCTATTGAATTTTGTCATTTCGACAAAGTCTACCGGAAGTAAAACGATTAGGTCAGCTATTCTCTTCTATTTATGATTTCTGTCTAAAACTGTCCAACTAATAAATATATAAATGTACATAATGCCTATTCGAATATAGAGTTTTTTTTTCCTATTTGCTATTGATCATATAAATAACAATATTATTGTACATTGACAAAATGACAGGGTAATTTATTTAATTATAATATGAATTATGCAACACTACTGCCTACTATTTTTCTTTTTTTCTATATTTTTTTTTTCTTCTTCATCTCTTTTATGAATTAGACCTACCCGTGCTAGATAATATTCTCTTCATTTATATTATTTGGACTTCGGATGTGCTATTAATGATACATAAGAAGAATTTAAGTATAAATAAAATAGGCAAATGGAGTACATGGTTAGCAGCAAATTATACAAGTAAATACAAAACAAAAAAAAACAAAACAAAAAAAAAAATAAGAAGAAAAATGTGGGTGAACTTAGAAAAGGTTTTATTTGCTATTACCAAAATTACCCGTTCTCTATTATTACCTACTTCGTCATTCATAAACGTTCCACATCTATGAAATACATATAAATATTTGAAAGAAGAAAACCACTTGCGAATAAAACTGCTGATTTCTATATAATGAATATTTTGTACGCTTTAATGATTTCACTGTTGACCATTACCACAAGAACGCCACTTATGTACGATACGATCCCCATATATAGAAAATACAGTGTATACATTCTTAGTTGATTGAACATCCAATCGTTGAATGATTTCATTAATCAAATGGTTATTATTATGATGAAAATTGATGAATAGGAATAAAGTTTATTTGATTTATATCGAATTTATAACTAAATTATTAAATGGAGAAAATGTCTTATTTAACAAATGACTCCCATCCTTATTGGTTTATCATCTACGATTTTTAAATATACATTTTAGCATGAAAATAACAAAACTGATATTGTACAATGTATATTTGTATAAGCATACTATATCCATTTGAACAGTTTTCCAGTATCTGAAAAGCTTATTACAATAGCTCAATAGCAATGTTAACTGCAACCCCAATGTTTATTAGTGAAACAAATAAGTATAAGTATTATATGAAAGTGAAAGCCATTACTTCAGAAAAATGTATTATACACACAACGGCACAGCCTATAGTCGATAATTGTGTCATCGCAATTACGAGATTTCCTTTTTGTTGTTTGGAAAATGAGCAAAGAGGATAGAAAATAATTAATTTTTGACGATTTGTATAATCTATCTATGGATGAGAATAAATACGACCAGCTATTTATTTTTATTTTTTTTATTTTTATTTTTTTTTTGGAATGAAAAAAATGAGTTTTATAAATTCTATAGAAATAATTTCATATACATATATTTTTTCGCATCAATTAGTTAATTAAGTTTTATTATAAAATAAAATACAATAATGAAGGAGGTGCGTGCGTTTTACAGTTGAAATTAAAAAATACAATTGCACAGACGTTTTTTTTTTTTTTTTAAATCATTCAAAATAAAAACCTAATCATCGCATGTAATTAACTTTCGTTAAAAATGAAATGAAAGGAGAGATTTAAAAATGTGTGAAATTGACAATGACAATAAATTGTTGTCGTAAAGTGTATTTTATAACGGGGACACAGGGAGTATTTCTATTAGTTATAGAGGTATTCCTTTGCGTAGCACAGTGGAGGTGCAATTTGCTATCACATCACCCTCTCCAGGGATTACACCGAAACACAACACGCGATATATCGCACTGATATTTTGAATGAGATTTTTTTTTTATTTTTGCACCATAATATAAACACACATGCAAATAACCCGATTTTCCATCTAGTTAAATATATGCAGGGAAGCCGGTTTTGATGAAATTTCATGCTTATTTTTATTTATTCATTTTTTACTATATATATAACATATATTTATATAGAAAGTTGTTTTTTCGTTATTCTCTTTTTTTGTGATTTTTTTTTTTTGCATAAGGTATGAAGATTTTTTTTTTTTTTTAAATAACATCATTTTAGATCATTTTTCACACGCGATATGTCACAAGCACTTGTGTGATACCATGAGTAGAGACATTTTGGATAAATGACGTGATATCATTACGTGATTTTTTATGCTTATGGGGTAGTTCATACAACATGCATGAATAGAATATGTGACAGCTAAATATATCAAAATGCTGATATTGAAAAATAGATATATTTTTTTTACGTTTATATTTAAAATGAATTTATAAATGAATGATAATAAGCTTGTGAGTCAATCGAAGTACACATCTGACATTTTCTACACAGACTTCAATTTTCTTTTTTTTTCTTCTCATTTTTCTTTTACACAATATATGATTTGAAATCTACCTTATTGAAATTTGAAAGGAGGACAGTTTTTATCTTTTTTAAGGGTTTTTTTATGGAATTTTAGAACAATGTTGGAGGACTTTTTGAAAGGAATATTTTAATTATTTATTTTAAAAAAAAAAACTTTTATTCCTTTGAAATTGGTTTTTAATTATTTATTCATTTTTCATTCCAAATGTATTGAATTTATTTCATTTTTGAAAAAGAAGGACACTTCGGTCTATTTTAGAATTGGATAAAGAACGGAGGACATATATGGAAAAAGGAGGATAGGAGGATGGCGACTCTAGTACATTACGTTCTAGAGTGAAATAGTGTTTGTTATATGAAAAAATTATTATATTATTTAAAATATTTATGAAAATAGAACAGAAATCACACAAGCTATGAAGAATTTCTAATAATTATCGTATTGTCATCTATCGAGATCTTATATTAAGTAACTTATATGCATCATACTACACTTTTTCACCTCATATTATACTTAAATTTATAACACTTCATTAATGATTTCGTTTAATGTTATATTCGTTAAGGTATAGAACTATAAACACTAATATAACATTTCCTCGATATCTTTCCCATTTAGCCGTTTTTTTTTAATCGGATTTAAAGCGATTTAAATTTAGCATTTTCCTATATACAATACGTTATTAAAATGAAAATTCCCGATAAGATTATGTAAATAAAAGTCATTGTAATTGAATATACTATTGTTCTGTTCCTGGTACAATATTATACAGAATTGTTTGTATAAATGTATTGTGTAGACCTACCGTATTCGCACAATGAACTATATATATAACGAAAATCTATCAGCACATAGTCGATATAAAAAAAAATCTCTTTTATGAATAGAAATCTGTAGCTGCCTAGAATATAATATAGACTGGATACCGGTTCGGTTGCTATGGAGTGCACATTGAGATAATTTGAATTCGAACGCGCAACAATACTGGACCTGTTCCTATTCCTATATATTATGTGCCAGTAATATGTACAATTTTACAACAACAGGTATATTATAATATTACACACTATACGAAATGAATTTTTGTAGGATATTTCATATTTTGTTGGGGTTTCAGTTCCATATTACATCTAAAAAAAAAAAAAAAAAACTCCGATGAATACATACGCATTACAATTTATGATTATATACTTATACACATATATTTATAGCAAAACTCTGTTGAGTGTTCTGTTAGGAGGGGCTTAAGCTTCCTTTCTGTACTCGAATTCTGTATTTGAAAATGTACATTTTTTTTTTTTTTATTTTGCATGAATTATTTCGAGAAAAAAATAAAAATCCAATTATATATGTGCTCATCATATAAATACAATTAAAGATTGAAAATTTTCTTCTATTTGTTAATGTGAATGTTAATTTGAATCTTCTCGGTTCTACTGTATCATATTTAGAATTCAAATTTCTGTATAATTATGAAATTCTTCAGTTAATACATTTCTCATGATATTAATGAATTAATCGTATTAGAAATTTAGTGTGATTGCCACGAAGTGAACACATTATGCAAATATGAGTAAAATTCCCTTACTTTGTATTCTAGTAAAAGAATATGAATTATAATTCCATTTTTGTTGTCATCACGATGTTTTATAAGAGAAATAAGAATAAATGCGCAACTAATATCTGAAGAGTAGTTTAATTAATAAAATTTTACTTAGTTTTTAATTAAATTCTAAATTTTGGACATTTATCTAAATTAACATTTCCTCTATTTGAAGTTGGAAATTTTATGCAGTTCTTTATTATACATATATATGTTTATGTATATCGATCGGAGTCGGAGTATAAAGATTTAACATAAATTGTTATTATTATTCATTTATTTTTATTTATTAATGCCATCGAACATACTTCGTCCTACCTACACACAGGTTCTAAAAAAAATTGTTATTAAATAAAATTTAAAAGATTAATTCTATGAAAAATTATTGTGAAAAAAAACATAGATTTGTTCTTCGATATTTATGCAGTGAAAATTCTATCACGATGAACTTTATCGAATTGAATCCTTAAAAAAAATTGTCTGCCATATACTTTACGTCTGAACGAAAACTCTGAACTGAAAGTCTGAAACATTGATTAACACTTTCTTACAAAGAGTAGGTAATTTTTAAAAATTTGGGTTTGTGGAGAATTCCAACCAAAGAACCTATCATTAACCAACCCAAACCAGTCGTTAACTAATCAAAAATTTCTTATAGCAAAACATTAGTTAATCGCTATTCTAAATATTTATCGCAGTTAAATAAATAAATGTTTTTTTTTTTGCTTGTTAGCATTTTTGCCACTTAACAAAAAATAATCATTATTTCATAATTATTATTAATTATATCTCATTTTCTATAAATAATAAATATAATCCAAATGTCTTATATGCTTATGCATTGTATATTTATTGTTATTCATTAATATTATTATGTCTTACATAATGTTATCTATATTACCATTATATGACATTAATATTATGGAGTTATTTGATATATATTATTTTCTGTCTCCATTCAGGAAGTACAATCCGTTTGCTATATTGTTAATGTTTTGATGTTATCAAAACTTTCAGTCAACAATTTTTTTTTTTTTTTTATTTGGAATGAATGTACTTTTAGTTTATTATATGTCTATCCTCTACAAGTAATATCCATTATAATTCTTTTTTTTTTTTATGTATATAGAAGTATAGAGCGAACTTATTTTACAACACTGATGCTAAATGACTTTTGTGCCATTATATTACAATGGCATACGAAATATAACAGTATTTTATTTATATTATTAGGTGTATACTAGGGTGGTCCAAAAATTTTTGAAACCGTTTCTGAAACCGTTTTGAAACCGTTTCTGAAACCGTTTCGAAACCGTTTTGAAACAGTTTTGAAACCCTTTTAAAAAAATTAAATTATTTTTTAAAAGGGTTTAAAAACGGTTTTGGAAACAGTTTTGAAACCCTTTTGAAAAAAAATTAAATTATTTTTCAAAAGGGTTTAAAAACGGTTTCAAAACGGTTTTGAAATGGTTTCAAAACGGTTTCAGAAACGGTTTCAAAACGGTTTCGAAACGGTTTCAAAACGGTTTCAGAAACGGTTTCAGAAACGGTTTCAAAACGGTTTCGAAACGGTTTAAAAACGGTTTCAGAAACGGTTTCATAACATTTTCAGAAACGGTTTCAAAACGGTTTCGAAACGGTTTCAAAACGGTTTCTGAAACGGTTTCAAAAGGGTTTCGAAACGGTTTCAAAAATTTTTGGACCACCCTAGTGTATACAGTTATATACCTACCCAACCCACACAAAAAAATAAATAAATAAAAATACAACCGAAAAAGCTATAATAGAAATGTTAGGAAACATTTTTTTTTTTTCCATTCTACGAATTTCTCCATTTTTATTACTCATTGGAATTTGCCATATTTCTAGGTTTTATATTTATAGTTTATATTTAAATTTTCGGCATTGAAAACGTTTATCAATTGTATTAATAAAAGTTTTCATACATTTTTCAATGAATTAAATATCCCACGGGTACATCACATCACTATATTTTTGCTATACTATAATTTTGTGTTGTGCAATAATTTTTATGATTTAAGTACATTTATTTAATTGTATCGCCCTCCAAAATTGTTTCATCAAAAATACAGATGTAGAAAGAAAATATCTCTAAATATTTCGATAAACGAGTAATTTTATTTCTTTTTTGCTTTTTTTTTTTTTCATATACTGGTATATTATATTCCTATATATCATAGTAATTTTCCATGTAAACATAAAAAAATATCTTCTTCTCTATTTAGTTAACGAGTATATGTCACAAAAAAATATTTAGTTATGACAATGTAAGTCGATATTCCTCTTTTAATATCCTCGAGCACTTTATAAAAACCAAATAATTCATTTAAATAATACGAAGTTCTATTATTATTATCATTTTTATATTTATTATTATTATTATTATATTTTTTTCATTTTGTAACTACAATTTATGCACTATATACATATATATAATACATACAATAATAATATTCATTGTTTAACTTAATCCTTATTCAAAATTTATTATTCATATAAAAATATATAGAAAATATATTTCCCACACAGAAAAAAAACCATAAACCTGTCATATAGCACAATATCGCGAAAATTTACTTTCTTTCTATTGTACACAGTTATGTGGATATGTGAGCAAGATATAATTCTATAAAGAATAGTTAGATTATTATAATAATATCGTTATGAGATTGAAATCTTGTTCTAGTTTTTTTTTTCTTTCTTTTCTAATTTTTTTTTTTTGTTTTTTTATCCAACCTTGCATTTATAATGTACATTAATGCGTATTGCGGTATAACTATAAAACATTCATGCACACATATAGATTTATAGAATATATAGTTTCTTGAACAATAATAATAATAACATTTTACATAGTTAGAAATACATTTTTTTTTTTGCACTAATCACATTTTTATCATCGGCAACAATGTCCTCTAAAATATGTTGTAATGCAACAAGAAATTTCGCATAAATCTCATTGTTCTGCATTACATAATAAACAATTCAGTATATATATTCTTTTTTTTTTTTCGTTTTTTTTCTTTCTTTATATTCAAACCTATAAGCAAGAAAGCCGTTTAATATGAGAATACACGCATTATAAATATGCATTCGTGAAATCAATTCTTGTTTCCCCTAAAAATAACAATGAATAAAACTATAAATATACATTAAATCGCGATTTCTTATTCAATTGAAAACTATTCATTAAAATATACCTTATGCCATATAGTGAGTGCCTGGCTAAAAAATCTACTATATGAATTTTTGTGTGCAGCATAAATATAAGTAGTTCTTGATCTTGTTTTATGTGTATTACATATATATATATATATATCGAGAATATATTATAATTTTGTAATGCTATAGAAAGAAAGAAAATGAAAAAAAAAGGGATTATATTATATGCATTATGAAGATTGAGAAGTTATTACATTCACGTAAATATATTTCATTTGAATTAAAATTTGTATGTTATATGTCTTGGATACATACATAAAACACATTATAAATCACTAAACCGGACATGAAAATTGTAATTGAAAGCAGATATTTTACTTATGTTATATTATTATTTTCTTCTTTTTATTTATTTCCATTCTATTCATATTGTAAAATTTGTAATGCACAAAAGGGGTTGAATATTTGAATATGTGGATTATAATATTTTGTATAATAATATATCGCGTACATAGTAATTTAAAATATTAATGTGTACTATTGACGCATGCAGTGCAAAGAATATAACCTGTATATACACAACATTATCGTTATTGATATGCATTTTAAGAAATAATCGATACCGATTATAATGTTTTTTTTTTTTTTTTATTGATTGCTTACTAAGCCGTTGAGTTTTGTATTTAAATTATTAATTGTCTGTTTGTAATAAATAATATTTTTAAATAGCGATAGATAAATTCGAACGCTTTTATCGTTGTTACTCATTTTTATAGAAAGTATTGAAGTGTATACTATAGATTTGCTCCAAACTGACATTGGATTGACATCAAACATACATCAAACCAGAGATCAGTCGGATATCCGAAATTTCGAAAAAATATTTTCGGATGTTAGGCCATCCGAGATGCTAAAAGTATATTTGAAGGCGTCTGATCCCCATATAATGTATAGGGGAAATATCGGCCTCCAAAAATAAAATATAGTTCCCAAAGAAACCGAAACGATTGGGTGAAATTTTTCATCATAATGGGGCGAAAAACCAAATGGCTACTTTCTCTATTCGTTATGTTTTTCGTGATTTGCTTTTTGCCCCATTATGATGAAAAATTTCACCCAATCGTTTGCTCAGTGTCGTCATCTGTGTAACAATATTCACGCCGTTCAAAGTTGGTATTATAGCATCAGGTAAAATTCAAATTCAAAAATAAAAAACAAAAATTATACCTTTTGAAAAATGCGAATTATTCGATATTTCTGTATTTTTGCATTTTTACTAACCCTGCATGAGATGTGTTCCATATTATACAATTACAATTTTATATTATGGAATACTTACCAACTTATTGTTTGTTTTATAATTGAAGATTGGAAAATAAAGATATAAATAATTATTCGTATATTGGAAAATTATATGATTTTTGTTAATTTCACCTATATTCAAAGATAAAATCAAATTAGTTATTTAACACTAGATGGACGGGGATTTTTTTCGCCAAGAAATGTTTTTTGGGGGGGGTAGTTTTATTCGAATTATGTTCATGATTATTTTTATAAAATTAAAACACATAAATAGCAAAATTTAAATTAAATAAATTTGAACACTTAACTATATTAATGCTAGCAAACCCTAGAAGATAGAAATTGAATATTTTTATACAATCAAATTATTAACATAAAGTTAAATTTAATAATTAGAAAATGGTTTGTTTGGTGTGCTTCAATATATTTTTTTTAAATTAATTTGGTTTAAAAAAATAAACAATAATAGTGTAAATACTTAATAATGTACCTGTACTTCGCTCATCAGTTTGATGAATATTATTTACTTAAAAAAGAAAAAAACGAAAAAAAATGTACAAAATTTTCATTTTCATTATATTTAATGTCTAAATATATTCTTTACAACAATCCATTGAACCAATAAATAAGAGATATTTAAGCGCGGCATGTCATCTAAGCTTTCATAAAATCTAACTACATGAGTAATCTCAACAACTTTTTCTATGCCATTCATTCTAACACTCTTTCCACAATTTATATCTAATATCTTCATTTGATGCGATTCGCATGCCAACAATTTTCCATATTTTATGTAAATTTGGGTTATTTAGTAAACCTTTTAACAATGTAAAATGGAAATAGAAAATTCTCCATGATTCAATCTTCTTGTTGATATCTTTGTGCAGACATAAGTCATAACAGATTTCGGCACTTACCTTAATTTTCCATAATGGAGTTTATATTAAAAAGATGGGAAAGTGTTATATTATTGTATTTAAATCTCTTGTATTTAATATAAAATATTATAATTTTCATTAAGCCTCTGTATAGCATGAATTTCATTAAAGTGGTACGTTTCTTATAATATTTGCTCAGAATATAAGCAATATAAGCATCGAAATGAAAATATTAAATATTTATTGAATATATAAACTAACAACTAAGAATAATTACAATTATTCAAACTACTTTTTGCAGAACTTACACAAAAAATTTATTCGAAAAAATTGTAGAGAGTACTCTTTTGATAGAATTCGTAATATTTCAACTACTAAAAGTATGGAAAGATCATTAAGAATAAATTGCAGTCTATTGTGAAGTAGATTGTACAGAATTGTACAATAAACATATGCAATAAAATGACGATATAAAAGTATTTTATTTGAAGTAGGTACTTTCAAATAATTTATTAGAAGTCAGCAATGGAACACATAAAATAAGTTTTATAGATAATAATAACTGTTTTAAAACACCATAATCTAAAAGATAAACCAATATTTTCTCAGCTCTAATTCAACGAAAATCTAAACTTACATAATATTCATTGTTAAAAAAAACTATTTTGGTTCAGCGGAAAGAAAAGTGAGAAATCAAAAACGATACGATTTTTAATTGAGTAACTTTCAGCACATTTGATTAGGGTTTAATGAATCTAATACAAATCTGTCTGTGGCAATATCTCTAGATTGGATATGCGGGCTCTGTTTCATAAAAGTTACTATTTATTAACATCGTTATTTTATTTGTGTGTATCTAACTCTGACTTGGGTTAAATAATTTTAATAAGTTAACACCCAATTTATAATTGAACAATTTAATGAGCATTAATATGTAGTAGACGCCGTGCCGTGGTGACACGATAATTCGTTTATTTTTTCTATTGTAAATATCATATATAGATACATATTAGATTATATGCATATTACTGATAACAGTTTATTCAAATTTAAATATACTGTGTTTTAATTATTATAAAGTGAAGATTGACGCCGGACAACAATTATTGGCACCATCCATTTTTCTATTATTTATATAACTTGGCGGCATTTCAATAATTTTAAATCACAATATATTATCATGTGCTGCGGTATGATTAAAAAAAATGGCAAGAGCAATATGAAAAGCAAGTCAAGCAATTTAAGTCAGAAGAATATAAATCAAAATAAATATTTCATAAAATTATAACTCAAGCGTGAGCAGCAGACAACGATATATTTTCGGGAAAACATTTGCTTAGAAAGAAAAGTTTTAATACTTTATTTTAATTTTCTTCAAAGCCGCTTGAAACATAATAAATCAGTATGTAAGAAATGTTGACTTTTCTTATGTCGAGTTGTAATAAATATCTTATCTTATCTTCAATTGAACACAAAACGCTTCAGCAAATTAGTTGCACATATCAGCAATAAACATATATTAATTATACATTATACCTACATGCGATTGATTTAATGTATTAAGTTAATAAGAGTAAGTGTATAATAAGAAAAGACTAAGTATCAACTAATGAGAGTTAATAAACTTGAATTATTGGTTTTTAGTCGCCACATACACTACCGCTCAAAAATCTGAATACACCCGCAAGTGATGTATAATTTCTTGAATATATTGAGAACCAGTGAATTAAAAGAGTTGATGTTATACTCGTTTGAAAGCTTAGTGAAGTATCTATTAAACATATATAGACCTGGTGGTTTGACCTTCTGCAAGGTGTTTTTCCCAATGAATGAAAAATGCTTAATCCTTGAGGTTCAAGAACGAACTGCCGATTTTTATAAATTTTGAGCGAATTCAACCAAACTTTCTCAGATTGTAGTACTACTAAAGTAGTACAACATAGACATTTTTTTTTCAATATCGTAAGAGGGGTTTAAAAGTTATTACCGTTTTAACTATTTTGTTTGAACCGTCCATAACTTTTGAATCCTCTAACTGATAACTCCCAAACTTACTACTTACAATGTGGTAGAGTTTGGTTGAAGTCGGTTCAGGGATGCAGAAGTTATAGCCATATAAAAATTCCAGAAGTAAAAGTTACCAGATATAAATTATAAACGTTCATATCTTTTGAATTTATTAACCAATTTTAACCAAACTATACCATTATGTAGTACTAATTAGTACTACAACCTGGCACAATTTGGCCGCAATCAGATCAAGGATTCAATAGTTATGATCGTTCTTTATAAAATATTAGAACGATCATAACTTTTGATCTCGTGCACCGATTTTCACTAAACTTTTAAACCCCTCTTACGATATTGAAAAAAAAAATGTCTGTCTCTCTGAGAAAGTTTGGTTGTATTCGCTCAAAATTTATAAAAATCGGCAGTTCGTTTTTGAACCTCAAGGATTAAGCATTTTTCATTAATTAGGAAAAACACCTTGCAGAAGGTCAAACCACCAGGTCTATATATGTTTAATAGATACTTCACCAAGCTTTCAAACGAGTATAACATCAACTCTTTTAATTCACTGGTTCTTAATATATTCAAGAAATTATACATCAATTGCGGGTGTATTCAGACTTTTGAGCGGTAGTGTACTTGTAGTTATTTGTTTCGCTAATTTTCAGGTTTGATCATGAAATTAACAACGGTTTATAAAGATGGGCTAATGCATAAAAAAAATCTGCGTTTTCTTCTATTTTATTTGTTCATATCTATTGTATTCGAGGCAAAAGTGAACTACTACTTCTAGCTATATATGTATTGATAGAGAAAAAACATCAGAACAAAGATAAAATTGGCATCGTTGAACTCGTATTAAAAGGGCCTTTATTATGACGTACATCGAGAAAAGTATCATTTTTATTTACATATCTATTTATGAAATAAATTATTTTTTCCAAACTTTTTGACGAGTTTATGTTAGTTTGGACTGGCATTGAAAAAATTGCTATTCAATTCGCAAAATTTCAACGCTAAAAATTTGTGATTTTTCTTTTTATAGGTCTGACCAAAGTTCAAAATCGGTATAAATCATCTATATCTCGAAAACGCATAAGATAAAACATTTTGTCTTTCGACAAAGTTATAGACAGTAAAAATTTAGGTGTAGCTGCCAAAACATTGCTCTCTTATCAATATGTGCGAGAAACCACCAAGAAGGGAGGACCGGCCTTGATATAACAGTCACCATCATTCTGGAACACACTATATAAAATGAAAACATAAATTTTCACAATTAATTTAATTTAATTGAAATCCATCAATTCTCTGGGCGGTAGTTTTAGACACGTGTAATAATAATTTACAAATCTCCAATATATAAATTTTCAATTTTTGAATTTCGGTAACTGTAAAAATAAGTGTTACCGTGAGATAAACTTTTTACATTTCATACCACACGATAAGAAATTTTCATAAGGAACCAAGGATAAATCAGTTAATAATTCATATAAATCCGTTTTCATAATTAAACCAACATTGAATGAGTAAATTTTTGACGATGAATTTTAAATTATTCGTACTAAAAATTCGTGATTTTTTCATTTTCCAAATTCTATATAAATCAATACTCCTTTGAAATATATGGTTTTCTAAATATTCTTTATTCATATTATTTAAATTTAACAAAGGAACAGATTAATATTTCAATGTCATTTTTTAAGCACTTAAAATATTTGAAATTTTTTATAAAGAAATTTTCGAATACCAAAATTCCAAACATACTATTATTATGCGCAGAAGGTGAACCTACCTATTTCACGCGTTTTCATGCGATTAAAAAGAATATATATAAAAAAAAAAAGAATGAAAATTAAAATTAAAAAAAAAAATTATGAGTTATAATATGGCGTATACAAATACATTGGGTTGTCATGTAAATTGGTATCCATATATCATATCACATGTATACAACTACGTCATATATCATATATCTCTTATATATTGTTATATTCAGTTTACTTAAAAAAAAAAAAAAATTAAGTAAATAATAAATATGTATGAAATCATAAATATAATACAAAATATATTCCCCGCACATTTAAATTAATGTAATTTATGTTCAAAGGAAACTTGGAAATTGCATTTCTTTAAGAAGAAAAGTGATAAATAAATTACAAGAAATACAATAGCTATTCTTCTACATAGGACCATTCAGTAAACGGAAATGAAAAAGAATTGAATGTCATACCATAAATAAAACGTTCGTATATTTTGTTTTGGAAACTGTGTTGTGGAATATACTATAATATATATTATATGGTGGTTGGTGTTATATGGTGTTTCTACTTTATTATTTTTATAATTTTAATATGTCAGCGCACAATTTATTTAGTGTACTATTTGGTTTGAGAAAACCTAATTATTATAAAGATCAAGGAGATATAAGACGTATGATACAAGCCCTCCTGTGATCAAGTAATAGAAAAATCACGACGATTTTATTGAGAAAAAAAGCGTTAGCAAATTAATTGGTACTTTCACGGATATTGATCATCGAGCACACGTTAGATCTAGGAAACGCAAATCGAACGATATATATCGAAAATATCGATACTTTGCTGTCGATAATCGAATGATATATCACGA
>JAABKK020027639.1:0-16424 GCA_011634745.2 Catotricha subobsoleta | reverse complement strand
GTTTTTTTTAAAGTGTTTTAAACATGTTTTAAACACTTGTTTTAAAACATTTGTTTTAAACAAACCAACCCTGATTTTTATACACTGAATAATCTGTAGTATATTAAGCCAGTTCGTCACTGAAATGTGCACCATGTTCCTTGTATAGTGTATAACAATTAAAATGTACTTATTGGGATATATTTTATGTCCTGGTTATTGTTAAGGTGATAAACATGAGACAATATAACCATGAAGCAAAGTATGTCTTGGATATATCTTGGGACATGACAGAAAGTTCTAGCAAATATGTTTGAGATGTCTTAGAAATACAATTTTTTGATAATATTTCAGACAAATATTTCAGAGATATTAAAGAGGAATGAAAAAGACAATAAAGATATTAACATTTTACAATATCTTTCCCAGTTCTTGTATAGATCAATATAAAATCGAGGCTTTAGTAGCATGTCTTAAATCTATCTCAAAAAGATTTCTCAAATTATCTTCTGATTATTCTTCGAGATATTACATCTTGGAAACATACAAAATATCTTAAATGTTTGCTATGTGCGTGATAAGTCAATTTAAATAGTTTTATGAATTGGGCAAATCTCAAATATCTGGAATTTTGATTAAATTGAAAATGAAAAAAATTAAGAAGATTCCGATTTTAATGTTTCACATACTACACCTCGTACTACACTTATGTTGCTTGTATGCACATCGTCACCCATAATGAAAAATTATTCGAAAGGAATATTGAAATATTGCTATAAAAGATGAAACAGGTATTATTAAATATTTAGATTTTTACGCTTATTTTATAAGCGATAATAATGTTCAGCAAAAGCATAATAACCTTCTTTTTTTTTTGTAAATTAATTGATGATAATCAAATAAAATTATCTGTGGTATTGAAACACTTTTAATCAAAGACAACGAACTGCTCGACGCATATTATAATTTATCAAACAAACTCTTATATATTCATTGATCAAATTTATGTATTTGTGGATAAATATCAAAAGAAACGCAGTAACTCGACACATTGACCATATAAGAAATATGATGTCCTTTTTATATTTTATTATAATGCACTTTCGTTGCTTAAGTGTCATTCAGACTTTATGATACTCATACGAGCAAGAATCAGAGAACAAGACACGTTTATTCTGTATGTCATAAATATTATAGAATGCAACACAACCTTTCTGCATATTATTGCAGAGAGGCAGAAAAAAAAATAAACAGAACAAAATAAACTTTATAATGGCTGCATTAAATTAAGATTCGTTGTTCTTTTATAAATTATTATGAATTTATTTTAAACTGTTCACAATTTCATACGCTTATTTAAAAAATAAATAAGAAAAAAAATTAAAAACAACAAAAACGCATATTTGTTCATACATTTTTGTAATAAAAAAAAAATAAAATAAAATAAAATAAAAAATAAATAGTTTTCAAATATAATTATTTAGTTATATTTAGTTACAATGGCAAACAAGCCTCGCCAAATAAAAAAAAAAAAATAATAATAAAAAATAAAAATAAATAAACGATTTACAAAATCAAATATTCCCAGGGTTTTATTTTGAAAAATAAAACTTACGTTAGCCATTGTTGAGAAAATGTATATCATTAAATTCCTCCATTTCTTTTATATTTTTGCCAATCCGAAAATATGAAACAAAAGGCAAACAACGCAACGACAGAAATCCAATCGAATTCACCCATAAATATTATGAATATTTGGTTTTATTTTATTTTTATTTTTTTCGTTAATTTTTTTCATACGCATACATGGGTAAATAATATGTACGAGTACCATGCAACAACGTCAGTCGTCCAATCGAGTTCTTTTCTTTTTTTTTATATGTATATATATATATATTTTCTTTTTGTAGAAATAAATAACAATTTTACAAGGTAAATTCAGCGACTACAAGGAATTGTGCGTCTGGAATATTATTTATACATATTTTGTTTATATACTTCTTATGCTCCTGCTCATGGTATCAAAATGGACCATAATTTCGATTATAAACAAAATGTATTTGATAACCATGCAGCCTAATTGAATTTGGTCTCACGAAAATGGTTTCTTAAACTATTGTTCTTATATATTTAAATTAATTTTACCAGTGGTTATTTCAAAAGAAGTGAAATGACGTTAACAATTAAAAATGAAGCGATAGTTCCTTGTAAATAATGGACGAATGTTAAATCAATTTAACGATCTGAAAATATTTGCTCTTTTTTTATGCCGAAACAGGTAAATTAAATTGATATGATGAATTTGCACACTCAATTTATTCAACAAGTAAGGACATCTTCAATAATCAAGTTAACATATGTTATTTTATGCCATGATAAATAATCGTTTGCCTACAATAAAAACATGAATTAAAGAAAACACCAAACTAAAACTGCTCAAATTTGGTTCTTTTTGTTTTCTAAAACAACTCAATAGAAAAAAAACTACATACAAATTTTCATAAAGATGTTTAATAGTGTGTGCGTCTGTGGATGCAGCATAATTAGAAAGATATAAATTTATTTTAACGAAACAATAAATATTTCTATTTTATTAGCTTTTCCACTAACTCATTACAAGACATTAGAATTTTTTTTCTTAAAAAAAAAAAAAAAAAAAATGAACCACCACATCATTATAATCAATCAAACACCAATTATGTTATATGCGTGGAAGATCATTAACTCTTTCCATCGTACATATAATAAAATATATATCGTTTAGTGCTCGAACGTGTTAATTCCTCTGACAACATAAACAAAAACCTCTTAAGATCAACACATATGGCATTCAAAAATAAACAGATATTTAAAAAATGACAAACAGTTGCGCACACGGCGTAAAGCCGGCGTAATATATATACAATATACATATATACAAAAAAAAAATAAAAAATTATGTATTATAAAACATTGTACAATGTACATACATATAAATGAAAATGAAGAACACCTAAAGGGTTAAAAACTGAATATGTGGCTTGTGCGCGGGAGAAAATAAACTATTTAATGCGAAGATGAATACATATATTACACATGAAATAGTTAACCGAGATTTATTAAAATAAAATAATAAATAGATATATTTTTGTTATTTTTAAAAGAATGTTAAAACATATTTTATGTATTTAATGTTTGGTTATGGTTTTTATTTTTATTTTTATTTTTTTTTTTGTTACAGACTTTCATAATATTGAAGATGGATTGTAATGTTGAATGAGACATTTAAAAGATAATATTTTGTCATTAATTTTTAACCTTTCTACGTTGTCATTTAGTCAAAAGTGTTGAGAGCATAGGGTAAATGGTAATCTCATTAGACTGTTATTAATATAACTAATAGGAATTATGATATCCATAATGCATTACATTATATATCACATTTGGGAATAGCGCCGGATATACCAGCAATTTGTGATGAAAATATTTATGAATAAATATAATAACGTAACGGAAATATTATGTGTGTAAATGTGTTTTTTTTTTTTTGACAATAAAAAATAATGATTTTATTGAGCATTAAAAGAAATTTTTTATGGGTTCAATGAAGCCATTCATGTTACATATTTATAAATGTATGAAATGATGAACCATTCATATAATGACTGCATAAATCTTTACAAAAGATAATTGATTTCAGATAAAATAATCGCTGCTGTTCATTCCTTAAATAAATAGACTAATAATATATATTTATATTATTTTCAAAAAACTGATAACCAATAAAGGCTACTACAGTTTTTAAATGAAAACTTTTAATATTCCCAATCAGACCTCACCGAAATCATTTTACGAGTGTAATATCAAACGTACATTTATTTTGCTTATCTTCAAAGCGTGACAGTAATAAAAGAGCAACCCAAGCTAAATATATTTTATTAGAGCGAGAATAAACTATAAGAATTGTAAAGGTAATAAATTATTTTACGAAAATGTTAAATACAGCATAATTATATTATAAATATATATAGATTTGTTTGCATGTACATAATCCAGACTCTATTAACAACACAGAGACACACAAAAACAAAATGCTAAATACTTTCAATTATACATACAATAATATTATTATGAACAATTTATACACCAAATGTAACAACACTGTGATAATATCCATATGCAAGTATTTTATAAATTTTATCTTTCGTATTGCCGTTTGTGTGCCCACCCATGCTTCTATAAATTAATAAAGTGAACAAAAGTATGGGATTTATTTCTATATTTTACGCTTTAATTAAAATGAAAAATTTATGTGAATATGCATTCGAATTATTTTACAGGTAAGGTATATAAATAATAAATATATATATTTTGCGAAACACAGACAACTTATAAAATATAATTATAACGATTGATATACACTCACAGCAATTTTTTTTTTTTTTTTATACATTTTCTTGATTTATTTCGAACTATTGGATTGGAAAATTACCTGTCCTAATGTTCAAATACATTTATTATCTAATATATGATATGGATGTAACATATATAGATACCAATCTATTGCTGTAATATTAAGGTGTCTAATGTCTATAATATCAGAATCTGATAAACGTTTAATAATAATATTTTATTATATTTCATATATGGGACTATGTGCATTTAAAAAATAAAGTAAAAGATTTATCAAAAAAATAAAAAATAAAAATAAAAATAAAGAATTTGAATATAAGGTACAAGCTCTACGACCTATAACTCCATCAAACTATAATTTTCACATCACATGTCCAACACAAAATATCAAAGTGTCTAAAGTTTTATTTCGAAATATGCCTAACCATTTTACATTATTATTATAAAATTTACAAGTGGATCATTTTCATGTTCTCATTTCATGAATGATGCCAAAATCCTTTGAATTATCTTTTTAGTTTTGCATGCTCATAATTGGTCATGTTTATATCAATGGTTTAATTTTAAATTATAAATCAACATAATAATACGCGCGAATGTAATCGAGCATTATTATTATTTTTTTTTTTATTTTTCTTTTTTAAATATATGTAAAATTAAATAAAAACAGACATTTATACACACAAAATGTTATTATATTTTCTTTTTATTTTTGTTTTTTTTTTTCTTTTCTATAACGAAATTGATACAAGTAATTTTAATACCTACCAAATGCTATGATGTTGAATTTTGTAGTCAACCATTTATATAATTTACCTACGTTTACACAATTTATAATAAATTCTGTATAAAAGCCAATGGAATAAGTGCAAAGGTTGGAAGTTCAATTTAATTTAAAATAATAACAGAAAATATAATTATGGTGATGTTGTATTGGTACGGATACAGTTGGTTAATGGTTAATCTACCTTTTATGATTATGCAAAACCAATTTTAGTTACAAAAAATAAAACTAAAATTGTATTAAAAGAAAAACAGTTAAAATTTATTTATTATTTCAAAATTCAAATATATCTACTTTGCGGCATATCACAATGTAAGAAAAATAATTTAATAGTATCAATCAAATTGTCAGTTGAATGATATTTCAGTTCATTTCAATACAAATGGAAACAAGAACACTAAAAACTAGTCGTAATGTAAATAAATATACAATAATACATATAAATATTTATAATACCAGATGCAGTCTATACAATGTAAATATCAACGTTTAAATATTAACTATAAAATAAATTAATTTTACGAAAACCTTATTATCTTATCACAATACCAAACACAGGTATCTACGTTAAGTTAAATTAAAGTCTTATTAACAATATTATTAAGATATTTTAAAAAAAATCTGTCGTACTGTATATTGAAAGGGGTGGTGAGTATTAAGTTATATAAATAGCCTACAGCGGCAGGAAATGAAGCGTTAACAAAATATATCTGAAACACGAAACCTGAACTGATGAATATTAAAAAAAAAAAAATTATTACTCAATTAAGTTGACAGTGGTTAAAATACTAATATTTAAGATTGAATAAGTATCGCCAATATTATTTAAGTGATGTATATATTTTTATTTTTTTTAACAAGCTTGTTATATTTTGTGGACAAAAACAAGTAAAATCGAGTTTCTAAAAACAAGAAACTATGAACCATCAACCAAATTTTTGCGTTTCATGTGGTCAAAATTCTTCACTTTGTCAATAAAAGTATATGATATTGCTTCTCATGAACCAAAAATTTGAGACCGGAACCAAACACCAAAGTGAACGATGAAAACAGATAAAAACCAAAGCTAGATATATTTGCCAAGTTAAAAAATGAAGGCACAAATGTATTAATTCGCTAATAGCTCTAGTTACGAGTAATAGTCAATGTGTTTTCTTTTTTCACAATTTTATTATTGCATTTGTAAAATATTTAAGTCTAGGTATATATTGCAAATATCATATGATTTATTTTCATGCTAACTTGTATTATAAAAAAAATTATATTGCATTTTTACATATTACTGTATTTTAAAAATGCAATTAAACAATTTTTAAGAGGAAATAAAATAAAATTTGCTATTTTCATGTAAATTAGGAAAGAAAATCAATGTAATAGTAGTCTCTCCCTAGGCTCGTAACTCCCTACATACTTTTATAATATACGTACTTACTTAAAAAAAATATTATTCATAATATGAATAGCAACTAGCATTATGTGACTATAACAATATAATGAGACTTTATCAAACAATAAATATATTTTTTTTTTTTTTAAAAAATATGCATAAAAATGTAACGACATACTTCATATAAACATGTTTCTATATAACAACAACACGATAATGTTCAACATTATATTTGTGTAATTTATTCAAAAATTATGAAAACAAAAATATATATATATAAATAAAAAAATAAATAAAAAATATAAACAAAAAATATATAATTATAATTGTTGGTGGAATAGCAGTTCAGCAAAAGTTGAATAACAACTTTTAATAATATATACAAAAATCTATTCCAATTTTAAACACATAATTTTGATTAAAATAATGAAATAATAATAATAATAATAATAATAATGGAATATTTAAATGAGGTGCCATAATAATAACATAATAGCGCACAAAACCATTCCAGTATCTGAATTATTATGTTTTGTATTAAAATTAATGTGTAATATTGGACTACAAGATATATATTCATATCCGGTCGATTTTCTATATTATAAAATTTCTATATTATTATTGATTTGCATAACAACAGACAATAATAATGTCAAAATATAAAATTGTATTTGTTTATTTTTACATTATTATTATTATGTTTTTTTTTTTCGAACCAAGGGCTATTGATATATTAAATTAAATTAAATTAAATTATTATTATACAAAATCTGATAAATTGCTAATATGGGTTTGGCGCGATATACGCCAGTACCGATAAATTTGATTATTGCCAGGAAGTTGTGATATAATTATTATACTTTTTTATGTTTAATAGCATTCATATTCTGTCTTCTATTGGACATGGGACTCTATAGAATATAAACAATATTACATATTTATATTTATTATATAAAAAAAAACTATTTTTTATTTTTATTTTTATATTTTTTTTTTTTCGTTATTTGTTTTGTGTGATGATATTAAAGCTTAATTGATGATTTCTGGAAATGTTTGTCATTAAATGCATGACTATTGAATTCAAATTATTATTATTATTATTATTTTTTATTGACCTGTGTATTAAAACAGGTGTGTTTTAATTTGAATGCCATTAAATTTTAAATTGATATTTAAGTTTATTATTAAACAGCAAATATTGATATTATATCATTTCGAATGAGATTTCCAGTAGCCGCATTCAAAGTTATTTTAAAGAAAATTGTCACATTCAAATGCCAATTGAATAAAATCCAATATAAAATCAAATTCTGAAGATCCGCTACTGTTATGGTCACATATATTGGTTTATTGAGAAGTCCTTCATATGTCAATCTTCCGTAAAGTCAATAAAATTGACAGGCATCTATATGTTTTATGGTGAACTCTTTCAATTCAAATTGAAATAATCAATAAAATATAATAATAATATGCAAATATAGATAAAACAAAAAAATAAAAATATATGATTTACCTAATGCTTAAATTCCATTCCATTTCATCTATATTGTTGCATTGCTGATTGTATTGAGTGTTCCAAGTGAATAATTGTTGCATTCAATTTGGTGGCTACTGGTTTATGGTATCATTTTAAACCATCTTTGAATATTCATATAAATTCGATATAAGTTTTTCTTTTTATTCTAAAGTAAATCGCGTATTACGTTGTCAATTTAAGTGTAATTCTTTACAGTATTGTTGGCTTGTTTAGCATAAATAAGGAAAACAAAATGTATGTGGATTTAGATCGTGATTAAATAAAATGTTTGATATTAATTTTCTTAATATTAAACTATAAACTAGAGAAAATATGTATGTATTCAATTTTTTTACGATGATAATATTCAAATTCAATATTTTAATTATTGGTAGAAAAGGGAAAACCATATATCAAATATTCAACATTAAATTTATGAATTAAAAAAAAAAACATAAATACCAGAAAATAAATATGCACAAAAAAAAAATGAAATAAAAAACGAACAGAAAAAAAAACCGTGAGTAATACATTGAATGTATTTAAGGCAACAACATTCACACTTTGTAATAATATTTTAACATTTAATTCACGTTTTTGTTTACCGTTTTAGCATTATTTGCATGGGAATGAAATTTATGAGCTCTATACCTGCAATAAGTAATAATCATTTTTTTATTTTTTTATAAAATTTAGTTCGGGTTATGTGTTTTTTTTATTTCATTTTATTAATAAAATAATAATAAGTTTAACTTATATTCTGCACACCGTAGTTGTACAGTGCAGAACTTTTACGACCCATTTAGTTGGTAATTTTTTTTTTTTAACGATTAGGACGTTAATAATTATTAACTAGATACAATTTGTTAGTATCAAACCGTGAGTCTTACATAAATAAACAGATCTGAAACTAACAACTGCTGTATAATATAACTACATAGAAATAAGATAAAAAAAATATATATATATTTTTAACTTTATTAAATTCTTATGAGCACGCGATGTAACTACGTGTACTTAGGTTTTGTTCTTATATAATATGTATAGTTAAAGAAAAAGGAAGGTGTGTAGTTATGGTAGATTTTAGATATTTGGTGTACGTAGGAACAAAAAACATATAACCTATAGTCGATTGAAAGAACATTGTGGCGGAGACATCGCATTTGTTAATCTTTGCATTTATATTTCATTCGATATATATTGCTGACAAACAAATAATAAAAACAGAACAAAGTACAGAAAAAATAAAAAAAGAAAAAAAGAAAACTGTAACAATCAGGACATTGTACTCAAGGTCATGGAACGGCCTTTACTTTATTATTATTATTACTAGTGCAACGGTTTTGAATTGAATTACCTTCATTTGTATTATTGTCTTGTATTTAATGTGGTGGTATTTTATTTACACTCAGGTTTTTGTTGGCGACTTTAATCGAAGAAATCGATCAACAATGATAATTCTGAGACAATTACATTATGAGCCTTGCATACTGAATACATAATAATTTTTTTTTTTAAATTTAATATAAAATTATTTATATTACAAGAAGCGAAAAAAAATGTGATATATGTGGATAATGCACTACTCATCAGTGCGGTGCGATGTGAACACTGTAAATGAAGTTATGATAGCCATATTATGGAAATTATGAACTTAAGACATAGATTTAGATTTCTTTATAATATTTTAATATGTGCAGTTATTTAATAAAATATGCATTTCACGAAATGCGGTTTTATTTCGATTTGCTTATTTATTTAAAAAAAAAAAAAAGTAAAATAAATATTATTGCAATATTAGTTAAACAGGAATGACTTTCTTTTTGTATATTTCAGTTATAGAAATATCAGAAAATAATATAAATAGTAAATAATGCTAATAGATGAAGTCATACAAATTACAATTGAATAGCAATTTGAGTTTATATTATAAATTTTAAACCAAACAAATAATAAAGAATTGAAGAAAGATTAATATAACATTTTTAAATGGTTAACAGTATAAAGTTTTATCTGTAAATAAAAAATCATTAATGTTTAATAACAAATACCAAAATGGAAGAGTTCATGTGCGCGCGTTACTGAATGAATTGACAAAATCAAATTCTTAATTTCATAATGTCAAAATTAATAAAATAAGTCAATAAGTTAAGTAATCCTTTTGGTTAAAACTAAAATCAAACACCAAGCCAAACAAAATTGGTTATTGTAAGTATTTTTTTGATTTCGTTCTTTCTTCTATTCGTTATTTGTTTTTTTTTTTCCTTTTGTAAATGTGAAATAATGATTAATGATTTCATACGACAAATTAATTTATTTAGGTATAATGTGTGTCTATCAACAGTCAAATAAACTAAATCATTTTATAAGAATTGACAATAAATCATTTTCTGAGGTAGTCAGACTTTGGATTAAGTTTATATTTGTGTGTCAAATAACATATGTAAATACATTATAAATTATATATTATTCAAATAATAAAGTGTTCGATATCATTAATTATAAATTCAAGGGGAGTTTTCAATATGAAAAATGAATTTTGAAATTAGAGGTGCCAAGCAATTCTGAAAAATTATTGTAAGTTTGAAAACAGTTAAACTACTTTTGATATTGTATACGTTTGTTAGAGTATATTTTAAGTAGTCGTAATTGTTCGTTTCATTTGTTTAAATATATATATTTTTTGTTAAAAATAAAAATGTAAAAAAATGAATTAATAGCTTATAAAAAAAAAACTTCAAATGTTCCATTTTTTTTATATTGACTTAGCTTAGATCAGGATATTATACAACACAGCGTAAGCCTTAACCAGTAGTATTTTATTTTACCAAGATTTTAACTACTTACTTTAAAAAAATAATACATTTATTATTATTTTTTTTTTTTTTTTAAATATAAACTTATTTGAACTGCATACGAGTTTGGCATATCAATTATTAAATAAAATGTAATAAAAAAAAATGGTTGTGTATATTTTTTTGTAACACAATTATAATAAAATATCAGCTGGCACTATATCGCGTATTATTATATTAAGGTTGGAATATTAAATTATATGTTAATGGAACTAATGTTATCAAAATCCATTTTAAATATAAATATATATATATTTTATAATTATAATAAAAAAAAAAAACAAAAATGATAGGTAGGTTTATGATATTTTATATGTTATGAGTAAAATATATCTACTTGATATTTATAAATATAAAATTTTAAGTTTATATGTTTTTAATTTAATATTCAAGGCATGTTTATGTAGAAATATAGAAATGTATGATACGTATTTTGTTCGTTGATAAAACAAAAACAAAAAGAAAAGAAAACAAAGAATTATTATAATTTATATGATAAATATAACAAATAATGCTGCGCATTTTTATTTATGTACTAAAAACTACATAAGTATTAAAATTCATATTTTTATGACAATGTTTGAAATGCATAATTAAAAATCAAGCTACCAAAAGCAAAATAAGTAAATATTTTAAAAATTAAGTATTTATACCTCGATTTGTACGCTGTATTTTCAGTTGGGTATATTGATATAAGTTAATTGAATCTGAGTAATTGAAAGCAGATATTATTTATATTTCAGTTATTAGTAATGATTGAATGAATTGTGATCATGCGTTTAATGAAACTTTTTATTTTTTAAAGTGATTTTTCAATTTTTTTTTGTCTGTATTCTTTTTTTTTGTAATCTGCTATTAATATAATTTGGCAGTTATAATGATTTGCAATATAATAATGTTTTATTTTTATAAAACTTATTTTTATTTCTTTCTTAAAAATCTAAAAATAGAAAATCGTAGAATTTGTTGACAAAAAAAAGAAGATAATAATAAATATCTGAATAAATTTGTCATTTTATGATCAAAAAATTAAATTGGCAGAAAATTACTAAATGTTGATTTGTGAGAGACCTTACTAAACTTTTAATATGGATAATTTATTATTATTTATTATAATTAATTTTTTCTTAGTTTTCAAAGAGAAACTCATGCTCATTAATTTGTGTAGTGAATTTTAGAGCTAAAGTTGATATAACTTCTACATATGCTTGATAAAGCCACAGAATTAGAAACATATTTAATGCGATCAAAACGGGAGCTGAAGAGAAATTTTAAGTACATATCGGATTAAAATGTTTGAAATGATAGTTTTTGAAATGCAAAACAAAAGTACAAACAAGTTTCACAAAATAAAATCTATTGTCCACCAGATTTATAAAGCATAAGTAGAAAATTTGTATTAACAATAAAACACATTAGAGTATTAAATTTATTAATTTATGCATAACATTGAGACAACACTCCAGACTATATTGGTTAAAGTTTTTAAAACTATTGAGCTATATACCATCTATCAATAACAATTTCTATGAGATACCAAATGATTAAAACGAGATTGTACTTATGAATTGTGCGAGCGAGAGTATATAGTCACGCAAGAGACATTTTCAAATCAAGCAAGTGCAATCAAGAATATAATCGAATTTCTCTCTGAACTCAAATAATCCTCAATGTATATTATAATAAATATGTATATATATGTATCCACACGTTTCGCGTAAAGCACACCAATTTCTACACAGCGTATAAAGTAGCTTATATCGTATAAATGTATTATAATAATAGATATACCATATACATACAGTACAGATAAATATGAATATTCGTGCTCGTATCAATCGTATTTATAAAATTGTACGATAAAACGAAATCGAAACTTTAAGTTGTTGGTCGTTGGTCTGAGTATTGCGCTTAAAATTTTGCACAAAATATATCGCATAAAATCGATTACCGGTTCTGTAAAGCAAATATAAATTTCCCCTTTTCATATTCTATCCAACAAAATATACATAATGACTCCGCCTTTAAAACGTCAGAACTATATCAAAAAGCCCCACTTGATTGTGTGTAAATGTTCTAAGAAGACTCCACATCTATTTTGTACGTATGTATTGCATATTTATTACAGAGCAAGAACAAATTTGTGTGTAAGTAAAAACATTTTTTACTTTTTTTTTTTATATATATTTCTTTTGGCTTAGTGTGTGCCGACAGAGCGTCGTGACCGAGAAACTTGTGTATACGAAAAATACTGGCCTTGCTAAAATTTTACTTCAGTGGTCGCGTGAACTGCGCTCTCTCGGTTGTCAATGTGAAATTTTTCTAAAAAAACAGGACATTCTTTATAGTAGATAATAATATATAAGAAAATGTATGTGAAAAGAAAAGCTTATCTTATTCAATAGCTAGAAATATTTTAAAATTATTTTCGTTTCGGTTTTTATTTTTTATTTATTTATATGCCAACTGTTAAAAAAAAAAGAATATATATAACAATAAATAAATAAATAATAAACATAAATAAGTTGAAATAAATGTTTCGATTATCAACTAGTGTTGCCGCGTAAAAATATTACACATATTTTTATTAGTTATAATTTATTTGTGCGTATTCGAATAAGAAATAAAACGAGTACAGTTTGACGGTATATAAATATTTGACACGGCACCTGAAATAGGACAATAATAATAATATGTAATAACAATAACAATAACAATAACAATAATAACAATAACAACAACAATAACAACAACAATAACAACAACAATAACAACAACAACCCATAAATTATTTTTAATCATAAAACTTAGTGTAAACTATTTAATGATATAAGATTTAAGATTTATTACAAAGTTTTATGAAAATGCATTCAATATAAATATTGAATAACGCACTTCAGGTTCAAATAAAAAGTTTTCTTTTCTAAATAATAAACATAGATTTATGTTAAGCGAATATAATACAAAATAAATAAAGAAATGTATATTAAGTTTTGCTAAGTGTCTAACAAATATTATGTCTAGAAGGAAACAATCTAGACCGATCAAAGTGCAAGATGATGAAATTGCTAGTGAAACATTACAGCAAACACCTCAGGATCCGAATTTAATAGGAAATACTATCAATAAAACTGAGAATATTGATGCTATAAATGGTAAGTTATTAGTTAATAAAAATTTCTTTAAATTTTATTATAAGTATTATGTAAAATTAAATTGCATTTTCAAATTGTGTTTTTTTTGTGATTATTTAATTTTAATTGAATAATATTAATTATAAACTATAATATGTTTCATTTTACTACACAAAATTAATAAACATTAATATGAGAAGAAGCTGTGCAAATAAATTGATGTCGATAAAATGATTGTTGGATGAAAAAATAAACTCATTCAATGTTGTGTTGTGTAACATTGCTTGTATATACGTTTGTACTATGCACACAAGACACAACATATATATTTATATATATATATGTAGATACGTACGTACCTATTTTTATGTAGCGCTACGCATGTTCTGCAGAGATGTTAGTGTAACAAATAAGTATACCTATGCTAATTATGATTCAAACTTAATTTTATCAAACTAATGTGTAGACTTGATTCTTATTAAAAATCAATTGAAATGGTGATGATATGAATTAGAGAACACCGTAAGAATTTTTGATATATCGGAGGTATATATTTGGTATACATTTTATAAATTATTTATCGTTGGAAGATACACAGCGTCAACATTTATTTATTTGTTTATTTTGATATAATTGACATTAAAGACATCTTATGAGCGACTACAATTGCATTTTAAACTAAGCCTCGTGTCAATGAAATTTTATTCTTGACAATATATTCTGTTAGAAAGGTCCAATTTCTTTGATGTCACTGAAAAAATTTCAATACAAAATTGAAATAAAGTGGGGGTGATATATTTTACGATGCTGATATTCTTAAAAAAAACAAAAATAAAAAGGATGCCTTATTGTACTTTGCCTCTAAACCATTACATGTGAAAGATACATGCCTTACATGCTAATTGATAAGCCCAATAATATGTGGAAATGCTTATGGATGTTATTTTGTATCAAAAATTTTCTGGAAATCCACCAATTGCCTAAAAAGCTTAATTGTAAAAACAAATTAAAATTCGTTTAAGTAAGAAAGCATCACGAAAATAAAAATATAAGCAAATCAATATGAGTTTAGAAGTAATGTCCGTAAAAAAAAATGCTTAGTGAACAAAATATATCTGATAAAAAGTCTAAGAATAAACAGAGAAAATAGTAAACATATTTAAAAAAAAATAATTTATAGCTTTAAACTTTTTATGATTATAAACCCATAAAAAAAAAATTATGAAAAATTTAAAAACAAGCCAATGCATTGGCAGAGTACTTCATTTTTGTTAAGACTGATACCAAAAGATAAACTAAAAAAAGAAAAAACACGTGATCAAAAAAAAGGTTGTTCATTCGCTTTTTCTCAGGAATCAGTAATCCGATATTATAGTCAGTGTCCTACCAATAGACGCAGAATCTTGTGCTTGTAAGTAACTCTGAGAAAGATTATTTTGTTTCCAACTTTTTTTTTATTTAAATTGGGTCCCATGACCGAAAAACGAAATAGTTCGAAACCAAAATACATATATTTAATTTCCTTATTTTTTTAAATGAGGTTAAATTGATGTCACATTTTTCTTCATTTTTGAAATGGTGCGCACGCAGCAGAATCATAACCCATATATTTTCAAGGAAAACATTCTTAACAAAAATGAAGTATTGTACCAATCCATTGGTAGCTTGTTCTTTTAAATTGGTTTAAGTTAAAATGAAAGGATGAATTTTAAAAATGTTTTTCAAAATAAAAATTAATTAATTAAAATTAATAAATATAAATGTATAACAATTTGCTCATTCGTAATAGCATTACGTTATTAGGCAGTTTGGGCAAAATGACGTGAACGTAGGAATTTGTATGCAATTTTAACTCTCACGTCATTTTTCACACCAATTCTTACGTTCACGTCATTTTGCCCAAACTGCCTATTATTCGTTTTCTTGTTCGCTAATCAATTTTGTCGCCAAAATGTATGGATGAAATGGTTTAAATTCAGTTTGTAATAATTATAAATTCATAAAAGAATAAATATTAGGACATAAAAGTAATTTGAAGTGTGATTTGAACTTTAATTGCAAAAAATAAATAAAAGTACTATGTTATATCTGTTATTCAAAAATTATTTATGTAATATCAACATTTAGAAAATATAATCAAGAGCTCAGAGGAATCTTAAAACCATTTTTTTTGCTTTCAAAATCGTACAGTGCGCCAAGCTCTTTGATATAAGTACTATTTCTGATTTAATTTACTTACTGATTTGAAATTCCTGATTTCAATTCTTTTCACAATAAATTGATTACTTTTTCATTTTGGTTGTTGTTGTTGTCATTATTTATTTATTTATTTTTCATTATAGGAATTCATTTGTGTATTTTACTTAGTATTGTTGCT
>JAABKK020027628.1:1183-16429 GCA_011634745.2 Catotricha subobsoleta | reverse complement strand
ATAAAAATGAATAATGACGTAACGTGCTAGCGATGTATACTTAGGTGAAAATTTCAGCTTGTTACATGAAAATTCCTGTGCTCATTTTTTGACAATCAGTGACTACACTATAAATGGTGGCTCATATTGAAAGGTACAACAAAGAAAGACACAGAAGAAAAAAAAAGAAAAGGAGAATCGCAATGCAACAATTAATAAATCAAAACGAATCGAAGTGGGAAGTTTAAATAAGGATCAAAAAACGCTTTTTTATCTGTTGAATTCTGTGCATTTATTGTAAATCTGTTAATTTGTCCAACATCTTCAGCGGCAATTGAAACAAAAACCCAAATTTGTGATTTACAGATTTGCGTTGTTATTATTCTGTTTTTCTTTTGTGAACAGACAAGATGAAGTTTCCAATCAAAAATTGTATATTCAATCGATTGCATCAAATGTAAGTGGAACTTTATTTGGCCCATTAAATTTAGTTATCACATCAAGAAATCCGCTTATTATTCATAAATATTTCATTTTAGATTACCTCTGAAGAGATATGGAAAAATTTTGAAAAGTTTGGTGAACTAAAAACAAATGATACTAAATAAATATGAAAGAAAATTTGCAGCTCTGTTGTATTCAAAAATGCTTCAGATGCAACTAAAGCGTTAGTATACCCCAATGTTCGGTGGTGCACCGTCTATATAAAAAAGTAATGCGATAATATATGGTACTGTAATAGGCATTTACCTAGATCTTTTAAAAAGTGTCGCGAAAGCGAATTATAAACTGTGGAACAATATTTATCATTTTTTTCATTACAATTTTTTTCATTTTCACTATTTTTTTTTCTGTTTAATAACAAAAGACAATAAATAGTAAGCTGTTTTTCCAACAAAAAAATATTTATAATACGTTTACTATTTTAAGATTTCTATAGTGAAAAATCTATGCAATACAAAATCATAAATGTATGAAGATAAATACAGAGGCACAAAAATTTAATAAATTAAAAACATTTTTTTTTCTTAGAGGCAGCATTTTTGGATTTCGTATGAGCAAGCTTAAGACGGCATAAGAGCTCGGTGCACTACCGCTAATGTTTATGTATTTAATAACATCCTTAAAATCTCTGAAGCAAGAGAACAGAAGGAATCGTCCAATTCATCCGATGAGGAAGAAGAATTTCAAAATATAATTGAAAGTTCTTTTAATCCATTTAACAGCACACGCAATTCAAATACGTATAATTTAATTACAATATCAAATGCAACAACAACATTCCTCGATTAAAATGATGATTGCTTTCGTGAAATATTTTCTTATTTATGCCTGTAATGAATTTATTTGATGTTGTAAGATTTCAAGCAATCGGAACCTTTGTATTTTCTGATGTTTATAGATGATCATCTACTATTACGTCACTTCTATTAATAAAATATTTATTTATTTTGATTATATTGCAAAGTATTGTAGTGAATTAGAATTGAATTCAGATGTTATTGATAGTTTTAGGTTTCTAAATTATTCAAATTTATGATAACTTTAAAAATGGAAGTTTCTTGAACTGCTGTAGAGTTAATGAAATTGAAATTGTGTAATCTAGATGAAATAATAAACGTCTATCTTTAAATTCGTTTTCAAAGCTTGAATCACTAACCCTCTATCAGAACATCGGATTGAAACAGTTTGTTTTTAATATATTTTGCGAGCAAAATCCAAACTTAAAGAAACTCAAAATAGGAAAATGTCAAATCAGTAATAATGCATTTAATTATATTATTATTAAATTAAAGGAATTAGAAAAACTAAGCGTTAATCTAAGGCCTAGCGAAATGTATCTAGATAATTTGTCGCATTTATCACAATTAAAAAAATTGATAAAATTAAAATTAAATTGCTTTGAATGGATCGTTTCATCATTCATAAGTGAATTGGCAGATATGAATCTGGATGAATTGAAATTAACAACAATTTATTTGGATCAACAACGTACAATTTATAAGCATGTCAAAACTAAAAAAAAATAAAGAAATTTTCATTGAAATTGAGGATATGGATCGATTACATTAGGATTTAGGATTTAATGATCAGACTCTTATTGATATCAGAACAAATGTTGATAATATAACAGAACTTAATTGATGCTAAAAATATACCAGCAGCAGGTTTAATTATTTTTATTAAGTTATCGACAAAATTACAAAAACTGGTTTTAAAATGCACGATCGTAATAATGGATAATGCAACTTGTAAAAATTTGTCAGCAACGAAAACAAATGTTAACTGTTATATTTCAGAGTGAAGTCTCAAACTTGCATCTAGTTTCTGGTCACAGAATTGCTAAAAATCAAAAATATGTTTTGCTTATATGTGGATCGAAAAGTGACAGTGATTCGTCAATAGATGGCGCTTACTTAATGTTTCGTAAATAAAAGTTTAAATTTTTTTTTCAATAACTATATTTTTAGACAAAAATATTTGAAATAATAAAAAAATTATGTGTGATTTCGAGTAATTTTCCAATTAGCAACAATTTTCATTTGTATCATCTGTATTAATCTAATTAAATAAATAAATAAATTTCCTTGAATAAAAATTTCGTTTAAATTTTTTTTTTTTTTTTTTGCTTTTTTGTTTTTAAATCTTTATTAATAAAATTAATTAATAATTATACAATTATATTTCAGTTTATAGAATATAATAAAAGTAATACATTTAATTGGTTATACACTTTTTTATAATATTTAATAAGTTAAATAAAAACTTAAAATAAAAAAATGTGTCGCTCTAAATAATTGGTCCAAATTCTCAAATTTTTTTTTGTTTTTCATATCTCTTTTGATTTTTGATAACGTGACAAATATCATTGATTACAAAATTAGATATTATTCCAAATTTGAATATATTGAATTGTAAATGGATTTTTTGTGTTTTCACTAAAGTAATAACGCGTTTCTATAACACCCTGTAAATTCTAAGTCAGCTAACTAACTTTTATAATTTCTATTAAAAAGAAATCAAACGTAAAACTTTAAACTTAAAGAAAAACTTATAAAAATATTGTGCAAATTATTTTATTTAAAAAAAAAAATTATTGTTATAAACGTGAAATATTTTTTTTTTTTTTTTAAATACAAATCACACATTTTTTTTTTCTTTTCTTTTCATATCTAAATTCTTTTTATGATAATTTATACAAAATTTTACTAAATCGTTTTAATTCTAGATAATTATTATGGTAGGTACACTTCAAAAGAGTTAACGCAGGCCAAAAACAAAACAATTGTAAATTGTCTCTGATTTTTATTTATTTGTATCGACATATAATTATATATACACAATCAGGTATACTTGAAAAATAATTTATTGTTTCGGATCTACTCAAGTTTGTAATCTGCTGAAAACAACACAAATTATAATTTGCATGCTAAACTCGTTAATTTGTAAATTTGTATCATTTCGAGACATAGCTAAATAACTATGTAATTCTATTTTGTAGTAAAAAATGTTCATATATTTTATTTCAACCAACTTTGTATATGCTTTTTTTTTGAAAACCTTAATGGAAACAAAGAGACGATTTTACTGAAAAATTATTGCATATAAAATAGATTTAATGCGAAAACTCTTTAAGAATCTTCCCCGTACGTGTATTGATTTCTTAATAAATACATTATTACAGTTTTGTGTGTTGATAATATAAATTTATGCTGATTTTTAAATAATAAATTTATTATATCTTATAATTCATAATTCAATATACATTTATCTTTAAGGTAGGTATTTGATAAATACGTTTTTTAATTAATTTTTACATTAAAATTTTGGTTCAAATTTTTTATTTTGAATTTCTTACAAAAAAAAAAGAAGAAAAATTATACCAAATGTAATGCTATTTCTACCATCACATTTAAATCTGTGTCCATTTCTCAATATATCTTGTCGTTTTCACATATTGTTTGTAGTGTGAATGAACCGAAAACCAATGCAATAGAAATGGATTTATACAGAATAATTATAAAACATATTAATTGCATTGAGTTACATTACACTGGGTTTATTTTTAATTTTTTTTTTTAAATTATGTTAAAATTAGCATCATATTAAAATACCTTACAAACATCTTTTTAATTTTACAAATATTTATTTTCTAATGGAACCAGGATTAAAAATTAAACGCAGAAAATTTGAATTAAAAAAATTAAAATTAACAGTTACTCAAAAAAAAAAAATATACATAATTTATTAATAGATAATTTATTGTTTAAAATTAATAGATAAACACAAAAGCTAATTGGTGAAATTATAATACTTTTAAATTATATATTTATACAGGCAGTAAGAGCCCAAACGACACCAAATAGAAGTCGAAAATAATTTATTTGTATTTTTTCATATATCATTTTTTTTCTTTTTATAGATTAAATTAAGCACTACCATCATCATCATCATCATCCTCCTCATCATCATCATCATTGTAACTCTTTGGATGACATAAAATTTTATGTTCAAGCAATTCCTCATTGCTTCTAAAATATAATTGACAAAGCTCGCAATTTATATTTGTTGGTTTTTTATGACCTTCCATGCACTGAATCATATCCATATGAGATTCACTACTTGAACCACATACACGACAATTGAATCCAGTCAAATGGGATTCATTTTTGGTACTTGAAATCTGATCATCTCCATCACGGCTTTCTTCATCTAAATCTTCATCATTATCTGAATTATCTGAATTATCTGATTCATTATTATTTTCAGTTTCGTTATCATTTTCAATTTCATTATCATTATCGTTTTCAATTTCATTATCATTATCATTTTCAATTTCATTATCATTTTCAATATCGTTATCTTCTAATTCACCACCTTCGTCTTCAATGTCTTCATCTTCATCTTGTTCATATTGTTCTTCACCGTCCTGAATGTCTTCATCAATTAGATCATCTACATCAATATTTTGTGGATGCATTTGGTCGGGTATTATTTGTTCGTCATCGCTTTCATCATCTTCATCTTCCTCTTCTTCTCCTTTATGTTGCTGTTGTGATTTTTGTTCATGTGAATCAGAACTATTTGCTTCTGGTCCGTTTATTATATGACTGGTAACATGACGTCGGAGCTCTTTAGCTGTACGGAAAAATACTTGACACAAGTCACATGAATATGCAGCGTCTGGCTGATCTGAAGATTCTTCTGGATCTGTGTCATCTGCTTGCTGCTGCTGCTGCTCCTGCTTTTGCTGTTGTTGTTGTTGTTGTTGTTGCTGTTGTTGTTGTTGCTGCGATTGTGGTTGTTGTGGCTGCTGTTGTTGTAAAAGTAATGATGGTTGCTTCAGTAATGATATTGATGGTTTTTGGTTTGCTTGCTTTTGTTTTTGGTGTCGTAAACTATTCGATTCTTGCGATTGTTGTGAATGGGATTGTGATGACATAGAACTCTGTGAATTGCTCTCAAAGCCTAATTCACTGTGCTGTTCACCAGAATGTTGACTGGTCTCCTCATCTTTACCATTCAAATGAACAAGCATATGAACAAGTAAACGTTCTTTTCTTGTAAATATTTTTCCACAGATTTCACAGCCCCACTCAAATGTTGTGGACGGTTTCATTGTACGTGCATGTGATATTTTATGATCTACCCATTCTGGTCGATTACTGAATGTTATGCCACACGCTTGACATTCACATTCTTTTTCTATGAAAACAGTGTCACTAACCGTACCATTTTCCCGCATCATTTTTGCTTCATTGCGTTTATGCACTTCGACAATGTGTCGTCGTAAATTATTTCCGCTAGCAAATGTGGAATTACAATAAGGACAAATTGGTGGGTTTGAAGATCGGACTCGTTTCACTTTGTTTTGCGGAACGGAATCAGGGTGCCACATATTTCCTGGATCAGTTACTTGACGGCCATCAGGACTTCTAAAATGCCACCCACGATGAACTTTCAATGCATTTATGAGCGGAAATGTCTTGGGACACATGTCACATGCATATTGTCCGTCTACCATTTGTCCTTTATATGATGGAAAATTATAATCGGATGCACCATTTTCCTCCATACCAATACTTGTGTCGGCTAACATTGCGGCTAAAGGTGAATTGGTGAATATTGAATCTGTTTGTTGTTGCTGCTCATGTAAACGCAAGTGTTTACTTAAAACACGTTTATCATGGAATCTTTGATGACAAATATGACAAGATAATTCTTGTGCAGCATGACCACCCATTTCAGTAACATCTTGTTGCATCTGTTGCTTTTGTCTGGTTTCTTGTTCTGCTTGTAATTGTTCTTGCATCTCTTGCAAATGCGAGAATACATCATCGTTTGAATGTGTCTTTAAATGATGAAATAGTTCTGTTTTATCAAAGAAAGTTTTATCGCATAGTTCACAGGGTGATGGATTCGGTATGCGTGGATGTTTCTTATGACGATGAACCCATAAAGATTTTCTTGTACCATATATATTACCACAATCCTTACAAGTGGTCTCAGTATTATCGTATTCACCATGACTGTTCATGTGAATTGTAAGCTTCTTACTTGCATTAAATGATTCATCGCAGTAACGACATTGCCACCATGCTTCACCAGTGGGAAATACTGGCTCTGGTACGTCATCTAAATCCGTAGATGCATCAATTGGATCCGATGTATTTGCAGATGTACTGAAATATAAGAAGAAAAAAAAATGATTTAAATACAAATAATTTCTTTGTTAATACTAATTAATTATAATATTAACATACCCGTCGGCAATACCATGAACTATGTTTTTATGTGCTTTCATTTGATCTTTGCTTCTATAAACGGTGTGACAAATATCACATTCAAACATAACCTTAGGTGCTATTTTAATTGGCAATTGTTGATGTGTTGTCGATGTAGATTCTTGTTTTGGAATCGGACACAAGCGTTCATCTTGTTGCATTTGTTGTACGGTAATGTTATGTGTTCTAAACATGTGAACTTTAAGACCTTTGTCGTTACTGAACTCAGATGGACATATTTTACATTTTATGAAAACACAATCGCGCACTTGATGTACTGTTAACATATGACGTTTATAACCAGCTTTCGTATGAATTCGCTTTTGACAAATACGACATCTTAGACGATTGTTAACATTATGATGTTGTGAAGGTGCTTGAAGCGTGCCAGTACTTAATGGTGGAAATGCACGCGGTGCACTGTGAGCATTACGCATATGAATTATAAATAATGCTCTAGTCGGGAATGAGTCTTTGCAAATTCTGCACGTTGTACTTATTTGTAGTGGATTAATACCAATGGTATTAGCCTCTTTAACCGAATCATCCAATTTTATTCTTTTGTTAGCATGCACTAATGTTTCATCATTGTCAGCCTCATTGCCATCATTATTATCAGCACCTTCACCCTTGATTTCATCATCATCATCCTCCCCATTTACCTTTATATCGACGGCACATTCAACGGCTACGCCATCTCTCATTTCATAGTCACCCTCGATTTCGGGCATTTCATCTTTTTTTATGTCATGCATAACAGTTAAATGTGTTTCTAATCCCCGTTCAGAATTGAACGAATGATGACAAACGGTACACTTAAATACTTTCAATTTCAAATGATTACTTAAATGTGCCTCAAATTCATTTCTATTTTCTGTTTCAGCTTCACATTGATTGCAATAAAACTTCGAATGAACAGTAAACTGATGATCTAACCAGACCTCCTTGTTATCAAACATGCCACCACAAATGCGACAGCTAAATAGTTCCCGTTTTACTTTTGGCATAGTTTCACCATGTATTTTGAACATGTGATCACGTAATTCCGATTGACGAGGATAACCAATATTGCATGTTTCACATCTATAAGTACCAGGCAATTGATCGGGATGTTTCGATTCCATGTGCCTCAAAACATTGTAGTAATTATTGTATTGTTTTCCACACACTGAACAGTTTTGTGGATTTCGTAAACTGCTTTGTGATGGTGATAAGCCATCATCATTCATTAATCCATTGTCATCCTCGCCATCTAAAAATTCACTTTTAATTGGTGTTGGCTGTATATGGGTCGCATAAACATGTTCAATGTATGCAGCATGATTATCAAAACGTTCGTCACACGTCCCACAAATGAGAAATACCATACATTCGACGTTATTGTAATGTCTTCGTCGTACACCGGAATCTTCAAATTCCATATTACAATATCCACAAGAAGTTGAACCTTGAATATCTCTCTTCTGAGCATCACCATGGGCATCAAATACATGTGCACGGAAATCTAATTTTAATCGAAACGTTTCGGTACATAATCTGCAACCATATGATTTATTTGCAATAATTTCTTTGGAACCAATACGCGTACCACGTGGCGGTAGCAATGGCAATGGATCTTTTGAAATAGTGTCATCAGCGCAATACACCTTGTACAAATTTAAGCAATTCTTTTTCTTTAAATGTGCAATAAATTGTGGCTTAGTTTGGAATTGTTTTAAACATTTAAAACATAGATTTCGTGATAAAGTGTCATATCGTTTACGCATATGCGCCATAAAGAATTTGTATGTTGGAAATTGTTTATCGCAACATTTGCACGTCATATTTTGGTATTGTTCCAAGAAATCAATATGTCGTTTAATGAAATTTAATTTTGGTTCAGTTATTAAATTTCGATATAATTCTGGTTTGTCGTAATTGTACACAATTGGTAATTCTCGTACACGTGCTACCCGCATAGGAGCTGTTATAGAAACTTGGGGACGTTCTCTTGAATGAGCGACAGCACTACCGTGGAGTAAATCAATTTTTATGCCATGAATATTACGTTCATGACGTCGGGCATTGGCTCGATTTGAAAATTGCATATTGCATATTGTACAGCATGCTTGGGATTTTCCAGAACTGGTTCGATTTAATTGATGTTGAGCTGTTTGCTGTGGTGATATATATAATAGTGAATCTTCACCTTCAATTTGTGATGTTTCATGTCCCAGTTCAGTACTCTAACAAAATTAAATTAAATATTGAATTCGATTAAAATAAATAACGACAAAAAATTAAAACCAATGTGAAATTTTAACCAAATTAAAGTTAACGCTGAGATTTTTTTTTATTATCCGGAATTCGCGATTTGTATCACTAGTAATTATTTTTCAATTTTGCTTTTTAATTTTAAGTGCAAATTTGTTTATAATTTTTCTCGTTAAAATAAGAATAGAATTTGATGAAATGTTAGCATTTGTAAAACAAAAAGTGATAAAAACAATGTGGAATTAATATAAGTTAGAATTGACAATATCATTAAAAAAAATTGGTATTTATAACGTTTGTTAAAAAAAAAGGAAGTAATTCAAGACAAATTGCGGAATGACAAATTTGTTTATTAATAGGTTTTGTCAACTTTAATTGGTTAAGATTTAATGCAAGACAAAGGCATTGGTAAATCGCAAACTATTACAACTATAAATACTTTTTAATTAAATCAAACTAAATTCATTCAATATTAGTATTCAATTTAAATCCAAAAAAAAAAAAGAAAAAACTTCATGCAATTTCAAAAGTTACTCCAGTGACATATTAATATTAATATTAATATCTAATAATTATCCCAAAATCGACTCTACAACAATTAAAAAAAAATCTGTTAACTAGCATTTACTAATGATGAAAAAAAAAACATTCTAGTCTACTAATTAAATGATATATCAAACCATACAAACATAAGAAAGAATAATTAATTTAGGAATTAATGATTACATTGAAATGAGATGAAATGACAATAAATTTTACTCAAGCATACCAAAAAGCTGAAGGGATTTACGTGATTTATATGTGTTAGTCCAAGTGACGTTAGAATCTGTGGTCCATCTTCTAAATTTGTTACTGAGTCGTCATTTTGAGCCAAAAATTGTGTCGGATCTACTCCGTCAGTTTCCAGGTCACTCGTTACTTCTTCTGGTTCTTCTTTTATAAAGCTCTTTAAATTTAAAAAAAAAAAATAAAAAATTAACAACGAATAAATTTCATTCAGCCAAATCTTATGTATAAATACTGACCACATCCATGGAACTATTATTGTTAGAATTATTGTATGGTGATGAATTATGTGACAACGATTGTGTTAAAGCATTTTTAAGAATTCTCTGTTGTTGAGCCTCCATCAGTGCTCGTTGATGTTGAATTTGACGTTGTCGCTGAGCAGCAGCAGCTGCAGCAGCTTGTTGTTGATTAACTTTTTGTTTGGCACGTTCTTTTGCCATCCATAAATCCAAGAAATTTTTCTGTTTCTTTTGAGCCGCATAGCAACGATTTTTAAAACTTTGCCATGAATTCAAATAGCTTATGCAAGCATGACATATACGCGATGACATACGATCTGCTTGATGTACCTACATACAAAAAAAAAATGAAAAAGAAATAATAAATAATCAAATATAAATTGAGTGTGTAGTTGTATATTTCTTTTGTCATTGCCACTTCTTTTTGGGGATAGAGCATATAACTATTTCAAATAACACTATCGAGAAAACCAACAAAAATTATCGATTCATGTATCTCATTTCTTCAGAAAATGAATGGAAATCAATCAATCAATCTTGGTTTTATATTTCTGGGTTCTTTTCTCTCTTCTTCTCTCAACTCATTAAGAACCCTGTATAGTATATACAAATACATTGAATATTTTACATTTAGCTACTTAATTTTTCCAGAGTTTAATATTTGCAATAGAAACAACAGTAATTAAATATATAATTTAAATCATAATATAAAATTAATAGGCACGAAACACAACCAAATGAAAAACAATGAGAATTGTATGCCGATCCAAATAGAGTGAATGACTGAGCAAAATTAGGAAGGGAAGGGAGACAAAAAAAAACTTGTTTCTCATCGAGTGGTGATTATGAGCCGACTTCTATTATGGGAGTAGAACGACAATTTGAAAAAATCAATATTAATTTTTATGTGTATTCAATTGAAAACAATAATAGATTTTGTCAAATTGTTATATAAATTTCGAGTATAATTTTATTCATAATTCAAAACTGGATAATAATAATGTTAAGACACCTGAACAAGAATATCTTCCATATAATATTTTCATTTATACTGTAGAACACAGTTATGTAATCGCTTAGTATTATTTTTATCTGTTTTTTTTTTCTTTCTTTTTTTGGAAAACGTTTGATGAAAATTTACATAAACATTCGATATGAAATGAAGAATATCTTTAACAATAGCATATTTATAGCTTGTTAAACTTTGTAATTAATACCTCTTTATTGTATTCAACTGTACTTATTACATAACATTTATAGTCAGTCACCTTTCTCCAAAATATATAATATTGTTTTCGGTGTCAAAATAACGATGAAGTATTATGAAGCGGCAATCTAATAATCCCACCTACTCAATGCCTGTTAGTGTAAATACAAAGTTGCTTCGTTCCATCTTATTGGTTTGTGTAGAAGGAATGAGCGCGGACATAGAATTGTTGTACTATATCGTTCTTGTTATAAGACTTAAAAATCAATAATATCTAGATAGAAAGGGAGGATGACGATGAACATTGAATATGAACACCCCGCTGTGGATAAGAGCAAATGTGCATAAAAAACGGATGTCTTGGGAAATTTCTTTTGATGTTTTCGGTTGTATTAGTATGGGAAATGAAATAAACGAATCAAAAGTTCGGCAACATTTTTCATTATAATATTTTTAAAGATGTGGATACAGTTAAAATTTTCTAATTCTATATAAATTAGAAATGCGGGAAGATAATGAGTAAACGAAAAAGTTTTATATAATTTTTTTGTTAATAAGAAATCAAATTATCATTTTTGGCTTATATTCCAAAAGAGCAATCAAGATTTCTGTTTGAATTTTCTTTTTTAATTTTTTTTTTTTTTTTAATGTTTTATACGTGAAAATTAAAAACTCGATAAAGTTTGAATTGAAAATATAGATTTTTAATTTATAAAGTGGGATTCATAAAGAGAATGCGAATATTTGAATATAACTTTCGAGTTATTTGAAAGTAAATGTCTTTTTGCATAAAACTACCAACCGAATATGATTTTAAAATAATTAAAAATAATTGACTGTCGTAAATAATTCGTGGAATTTTCCACCCTTAGATTTAGTGAGTTTTATATTCAAATACATGTTACAATAAATCTATTCAGAATATTTCAAATATTTAATATTTTTTTTAAATTCTATCCTTATTTGAATTAATTGGCTGAGTATATTTTTAAAGAAATAAATTAAAAAGTCTTTTACGAGAGTATTGAAAACAAAATACAATTCCTAATTTGAAATATGAAAAAAAAAAAAAAAATTAAAACCGCTCTACAACAATCATATATAAGCAAACGAATACATTATCAAATACGAAATGATGTAATACTCGAATCAAGTTAGCATGAAGTAATACAGAAAAGATAAAGAAAAAAAAAATTGTCTTCAGTCATTCATACCATAAACCAGCGAACAAACAAATACTTTCATAATTCATTTATTCTTCTACAAGTTGCTTGAATTTTGTCCATCTTGTTATTTCGTACTACAAAATCAGGTCATATAACACACAAAACGACACAAAAACATACCGAAGCAACAAACCATAAGCAAAGTGAGAAGAAAATATTTTTGTTTCGATTTTCATTAGAAGAAATATAAGTAGGTATATAATCAAGCATCTCAGCTCAGGTATTATAGAGCGGTAAAATTAAATGTTATATTTTGCACGAATCGGCAGTTTATTTATCTTTCTGTTGAATTTTAGAAGATAAAAATTATAGTATTTCGGAGCGAGTTTTATTTTACAAACTTTATGACTAGCTATTGAAAAATTAAATAAATAAACATATTCATTATTTGCATAGGAATTTCATAAAATTATTTTAAATTCTAATCAATTGATTTTAACGTTTTCCATTGACTTTCTATACCTATGAGTGTATCAAATAAAAATTAATTAATATAAAATGAATAGTTTTGTATAAGAATCTCCGATAACCAATAATTATTTTTTATACAAAATTAATGTTTCTTCAATAATAATAATAATATTAATAATAATAATAATACCAAATAGATAATTCTTATACGAAACAGGAAACCGTAATACACCAAATGTTATTGTAAATTTTAACATTTTGCAATTGCACGATGATTATTTATATGATGTGCTCTATGATATCAGAATAGTTTATATGAAGGTGTCACCTGATTTTCTGTTGTATATTTTCAATTATTATTATTTTTTGATTTTTTTTCATTAAACCAATTTTCTTAATTACATAAACGATTTCATTGCAGCGAATATTTTCACTGTAATTCACAATTCAACTATAAGTAGATACCTATTACTATAATAATCATTCTAAATACTATATTATGACAAGAATAAATTATTGACTTACATTTTAAGTTGTACACTAACTTTGTACGGGTATGTACAATAACAATATTGAAATAATTTAGTTTCATTACACAGTAATTGTATTTAATAAATGAAAGTACCATACAATCCATAAAAAAAAATGAAAAAAAAAACATAAGTAAGTACCAAATGCATAATCAAAATTGAGTAAAAAAATAATAAGAAGACATAAATTAAAGTATAATATATGAAAAAAAAAACAAAAAAAACAAAAAAAGAACTGGAAAGAAATTCTAACAAGTGTACATTGATCATCATCATATAGTATGTACGCATACCGACATACCGGTATAAATAGGTCACAAACGAAAAGGTCAATTAACTTAGTATATATTATATTTTTATATCTATTCTAAAGTGTTAAAGGACGAGTAAAGCACGTGTACTATATTTTTGGGCATAACAATAATAATAAACAAAAATAAAAAATAAAAAAATAAAAATAAAAAAAAAACGTTATTGTAATCTAAAGCAAATTTTGGAACTTTCAAAAATGCAAGAAATCAACAGCACAAAAAAATAAATCAAAATATGACAAAAACCAAAAAACCGACAACGTATTCAAAACTTGAAAAACAAAAAAAAAAAAAAAATTATAAATAATAAACAATTCAAAAACACCAAATATAATTAAAAATTGTTTGCATATGTTGTTTATTGTCACCCTTCAATTCACTTCCAATAATGAACAATAAACATACCAAAAATAATAGCCAATTCAATTATGATTCACAAAAAAGAATTTCTTGAAATCATCCTTGCCCACATCATCACCAGAGCTCTAACTAACTAAAAAATTCAATACATCCGCACTACCACACAGAACATGCCTTTGAATATCACTCATACTCTTCCAATCTCTAAAACGATAACCGAACTAGCACAGCACACTCATCATCACAGCACACAATATGTATATCCGACCCGTGCACTGCACAGACAGAGCCACTGCTGCTAACGAAACAATTTTTGATGATGAAAAACCTTGCTACGTACGAACTATGTGCTGTGTGGTGGTCGCCTCACCATCTTGGATCTTATGAAATCCAAAATGGTGGACGAACATTTATTAATTGCTCCTAATTATAAGTACGTCGTAATTATTTGTAATATCAATCTGATTGAATTTATAATCAATTATGACTTTTTTTTTCTTTTTCATTTTTTTTTATACACACTAATTACTGTGTTCGGTTTATTTATTCCATTACATATTTTCTATACACAATTAGGATTATGAAAATGAACTTACCTTAATATTCACACAAGACAATATTTTTGATGATAGTGGCTCTTTATCTGCAGCTGCAGTCGCAAAAATGGGAACACATTCTGTGTCTGGTGCCAAGCATAATCGACAGCCACCACGTTGAATTGTTCTTCTAAGCACATCTTCCGACATTTTTTTCCTATCGGTGTTATTTTCGATACATTAAAATTCACTTTTTTCACAAATTTTTTTTTTTTTTTTAATGAGTACTTGGCAATTTTAATTAAATTATTTAGTTATTCTGGGGAACGTTATTGACTTTTCCAATAATAAAAATCAACTAACTAGCTCGGAACACAGAAATGAAATGAATAGAGGAGGAGGCATACAGTGACTGACAAAAAAAAAACACTTTTATACCTGACAGAGGAAGGAGTGAAGAGAAAAGAGCATGAATTATGGTAAACCTCTCGTTTCGATATATTTCATTTGGTATATTTGGAATACGTTGAAAATGGAATTAGAAAGACAGTTTGTTTCAGTGGCACCGCATTTAAAAGAGTATCGTGGGTTATTTTGAAAAAAAAAAGTAAATAAATAAT
>JAABKK020027617.1:0-16446 GCA_011634745.2 Catotricha subobsoleta | reverse complement strand
TTTATGATCAAAATACCGTTAAATACCGTTATTGACGGTTTTTGATGGTAATTTAATGGTTGATTTCGGTCCGGGTACACCCCCTGCGCACATATGGACCTAAAGAAAGAAAGAAAATATGCGCTTGAAATGTACTTACTAATACCGCGGGTGGAAGGAAAAAAGGTCTAAAATCGAGTTTTGACCTGAGCAAACTTTAACCATGAAATTAGTTGACTAATTGAGGAAAAAAAAATTGGGATATTTTTTTTTTTTGGAAAAAAGTTAAGACTCACTTGACACACCAGGCCCTGCTGACTAGGATTCCAAAGTTGTCCAAAATCAGTGTTTTCTTGATCAAATTTGACTTTGGAGCCATTTTCGACAGCCAAAGTGGTAGCCTACAGCTTTGTAATATATTGGAGAAGAGTTTCATGATTTTAACAAACTATTAATTTGCTCAATCGGACCCATGATTGCCGACTTAAGACTTTTAACCCTTGCCCCTAGTAATTTTTTTTAAAGAAAACAAACATAAAAAAGATTAGAAAGAAAATTATGATAGTTTGCTTTCTAATTGATTTTGGAGATATGCTTGCAGTTTGCTTTTCAAAACTGAAGAATACAAACTAGGGTTTAAATTTGTTTCTAATTAATTAAGTGTGCTTAATGTTTCAAAGCATTCAAATTGCAAATTAGAAGAAAACTACAAGTAAGTGAATTTTCGAAAACAAAACTAGAATTTTGATATGCTTGTAGTTTGTTTCATATTTGTTTTTCAAAGCAAAATAAATAATTTAAGTGCTTTTCAAAAACAAACTTGAATATGATTTGTTTTGTAGTTTGTTTTTCTCAAAATTTGACACTAGGTGCGCACCCAGACGTGCGCACTTAGAAAAGGGGGTTTTAAACTATAGTTACATCACTGCCACAGGTCAAATTCATACATGATTCATTTATTTGCACCAAATGCAGTAGCGTAACCACTGTGAACATCGATTGCTGAACGATTTTGACTATGGTTACGATCTTTTACGTCGTATGTGTACGATGGTCATTGTAGCAGTACCTTTAGTGTGTTTAATTTAAAACTATGGAGAGCGCCGTAAGGAGAAATATATTTTACCAGGATTTTTTGTTTGGTAAATATTTATCAATGTTCAGTTGTGATTAAAGCTCTTGCTTTGCAGTTATATTTAATGATCGAATAATAAAATTCTGCAAAATTTGATTGTTATTATTTAAAATAAATTGTTTTATTGTACACATATTTTGTTTTTTTTTTTTGTTTTTGCTTTTGTTTTTTGTTTTTTGTTTTTCTTTTTATTATTATACTTATAAGACTAGTTGACATTATTAAAACATATGCGATGTTTAAAATAATTAATATTTTTAATTGCTTAAAATATATATAGAGATAATTTTAAGTACGTATATAAGTAAATAATAATTGAATAAAACGAATTGACTTAGACAACTAATTTTGAGCTGGCGTAAAAATATTTTGTGATAAATATATTACTGTTTTTATGTTAGAAATTCACCATAACAATTATAAATATTATCACAAATTATTTTCTTTCCTGCAACGTGCCCATCCCTAGCTTTGTCTTGTCTTCAATTCGTTAAATAAAATATAATTCGTCTAATATTATTGTGTTCGATTTATCATTAAGATGACTTAAGTATCTAAAACTGATAACTCTTAAGAATACTTAGTAGGTATTGAAGAAGTTTACATCGGATATTAAGTATTATTGCAAATTATTGTTTATTTTTAAGCTTTTAGTACATCGGCTAAACAGAAAATAGTTACAATCGTAGGTATAAACAGGTAGATTATTATTATGTATAATTAACAACTGTATTGCAAAACTTTATTTGTTTAGGTCCACCTCTAACTTCTTTTAATATTTATTATTTAAAAAAAAAAAAAATCAAACATCCAAAAATCTTTCAAATCGTTCAAATCATTATCACTTTTTTAGTTATTAAAATTTGTTAACTTATTAAATCTATGACTTTTATTTTTTCTTAAAAGTCTGTCTGAGCAAAGATGTTTTTAACATTTATTCTTTCCTAATTTTCCTTTTTTTTACTTTACAAAATTGTTTTCAGCGCACACAAAATTACAGTAAGTGGTAATGCTATAAATGTGGTTGCAGCACTAGCACTTTTACCACGAATAAGCGTTGTTTCTTCTACAATAGCATCTGAGCCACCAGCACGATGTACGTACATTTTACGATCATGTACACTTTCATATACACTGCCCCGACTATTACGTTCCAATTTTTGATTAGCAAGTTGAAGTTGTTTTAATTTTTGTTCCAATTCCGTTATAGTTTCTACGATTGAAATTCATAATTATTTATAATGAACTTAAAACAAATAAACGATTAACTTAAACAACCAATTAAATTAACGAATGTTGTCTTTTAAGTAAAGGCGTATTTTAAATTTACCTTGGTCAGTGCCCTCAGTAACACCGCTAACTTTTATAAATGTGGTCATTGAAATTTCGTAAACTTTATTTGGATCGGCTGACTGTGAAATTTCACGTTTTCTTCGTCCAAAACCGATTTGTCCATTACTACATTGTATTCCTTTGCATTTATCCACGCACACATTTACTGTACCACGGAATTGTACGAATGTTGAATCGGGAAATTTAAATGCACGAAACTTTGCGCTTAAGAAATCTCCATCCATTGTATTGAAATTTTCAAACAAATATGGGTCAACGGAACAACTAGAAAATAATTTTTAAATAAATATTAAGATAAGTGATATTGCTTAATTTGGCATTTTTTTAATTTGAATGAATTTCCAAATTTTTACCCATTAAATATAATAGTTTCTTCTTGTGTTTTTGTGTCAGTAACTTGCATATAAGTTACTCCCAAACCATAAACTGGTGCAGATGCTTTATCCAAATATATTTCCATTGATAATGGAGTTCCTGGACTAACGTTAAGCTCACCAGTCACAATTTCGTTGCCTTGTCGTACACCAACACCTAAGATTGGTTCTGGAGCATGTTCTGTTAGTGTTGTCGTAATTTGCAAATCTCTAAAGAAATAAAAAGAAAAAAAATTATTAATTGATCACCACTATTTTGCATTGCATAAATATAATACATTGGCTCTTCAAATCCAGCTGGTAAAACGTCTCGCCTTGATAAACTATGATTATTTCCTGATATATTATAAGTTGGTCCAGTTGTAATACATTTAACACTAACAAATTCTTTATTTTGAACTGATTCTACAATAATTTTGTGGTAAAATACTTTCTTGCCCTAGACAAATATAAATTAATAGAAAAAAAACAATTTAATTTCTATTTTAAAATTGTTTTTAGTTCTTTTACTAACCGTTAGTTTGTTAACTACACGCGTAACACCACATTCATAAAAGTCGGTGAGCGGCAATTTAAATTGAGCATAACTTTCGGCAAATTGTGGTTGGCACTTTGGATTTGGATATCCTTTCATTCCTTCGAGGTACACATTGGATGATCCATTTGCTGGCTGTGGCTGTGGCATAGCAATATCAACTTGCATCCAATTTTCCGAACAATGAACCTTATGTGTATCTGAAAATTAATAATAATAAAAATATTTAAAACAATTGACTTAATTTTTTTATTTGTGTATATGTAAATAAAGTTATTAGACATATTGTTGTCGACGCAATGCTAAAGGCTATGGTCCTGCACAATTTTTATGGCTTAAAGATGTTAACAAATTTTTTCAGATTTCTTTCACAATATTGAATAAAGTCTTTTAATAATGCGTGTATGTAAATTACGTAGGTAATCAAAATTTCAAGTTGACGAAATTTGGCTAAAATCATATCACTTTTATGTCTTACATTAAAAATGCTTAAATTTCTTTCTTAAAAAACCCAAAAAAAAAAACTAATGACAAAAAGGTGAAGTAGTTATAAAATATGCATACATCCGCTTTTTGCTCAAAACCTAGTATTTATTTACATAAAAAGAAAAAAAAAATAGAAAAAAATGCAAAGCATTGTTAATGATATTTGTAGATATGCTTACATGCTGTAATCAGCAATTAACATTCTAAATAAATATTTGTCTGAAAAATATAAGAAAAAAAAAAAACAAAACTGTGATACTTATTGTTTGCAATAGGTCGGTTTAACTGTAATTACTTTATCCATGAGTTGATTCTTAACTATTGTCTGTATGACAAAATGACCGTAAAATCGATATTTGTTATATTCGCTTAAAATATATATATATTTCGAGAAAGTTGAAACTGATTGTCTTCAAATCAATTCAAACAATAAGACAATAATATTCCAAATTAATTTTAACACAGCTCAAGAAAAAAAAGAGAAAAAAAAAGAAGAGAAAAACATCACAAGATGAAGTGAAAAAAAAATACTAGAGTGGTCATCCTCATCTTCATTACGTAAAGGTATTATGTATATAATTAGTTACTTCATTGTTACATTTTCTATAAGCTATAAAAGTATATTCAATCTTTTGTACGTTTACAGTCCATTTATTGTGCTTTAGTTTAGATTAGGAATAATTTTATTTTGAATCTTTTACATAATGTTTCGATTAGAATATCAATCAAAAAAAAATGTATTAATGTCGACATTTAAGTTAATTTAAAGCAAATAATATAAACAACACAAAATTTGTTAAACTTAAAAAAAAAATATGTTAAATACACAATGCTATATATATTATATAAAACATTACCTTATTTTTTTGTTTCATTGTAATGCATTAATTGTATGTATTTTTAATCGCTAAAAAATACGAATATAATATAGGTAGTTCCTCTAAAGTAATAAATAAAAATGCATTCTTATATCCCAGTAAACCACGTGTCGTGCGACCCAAGCTTTTGATAAACTTCAACTTAGTTAAACTTGAGTCTAGTGTTCGAGGTTTTCCAGAAAAGTTACGTGGACAAGTTTTCGGAAACTTTTCCATGACAAAAAGAATATAGATTTTACATGAAATTAGTTAAATAAACACTTATTTTGTCGAAATAATAAAATATATATAGATATAAAAATTGTATTATTTTGAAACTCAGTATTTGAATTTTAATCGTATTCGCTATCGTCGTCGTCTTGTCTTGACTCTTCATAGTTATCAGATTCATCAAACTACTATTACTATATTAGATGGATTTCATGAAACTTAAGGTATCAACTCAAGGTTTAGTCAAATTTAACCAAAGTTTATCAAAAGCTCGATTTAGATGAGATTAAAGGTTAAGGGTTATGCCTGTTGATGCTTAAGAACCACCCCCTCTCAACCCCCCCCCCCATCTGAAAAACAGATGCGTTAGGGTCGGTTTCATATACTTCCATATCGGGTTAACCGTATAATCTCATTCATATATGAAATTATCAATTCCAATTACATCAATTTTGTCGCAAAACCTAATAAAACTAATACGATTGATTTTTCTCTCAAGAATATATGATTAAATATAGTTTTGCATTTAAATTCAATTAATACTTTGCCAATTTTTATAAATGTGTTTTTATTACAATTTATTTATCTAAATTAAAGAAAAAAAGGAAAAAAAAAAAAAAAAACAAAGTTGATTCATCATCCTATCAACAAATTAGAACCATTAATCTATCAGCACTATACACAAACGTCATGGTTAAATAAGAAACAATTTAACATCACCATAGTTATAATATTATAACATCGTTATAGATAAATAGATAATTTAATACTTTTATATGCCTTCAATTAAATTAAAATGTTTTCATTCTTTTTCTTTTTATGATCATACTTCATATTTGGTCAGACGCTAGATACGTATATATGTACATAGTAAAGTAATATGGTTGTATAATGAAAATTTAAATAAGTATATATTTTGTTAACACATTTTATACGATGAATAAAAAACCTACAAAAGATTCACGATATAGCTGGAAAAAAAAAGAAAACATCAAAAATTATAACACAAAAAAAAGTTATAAATACGTGTAAACAGAGCCGTGCTGGTTATATAGTGTTACATCGGTTACTGACCGAACAGTCCTTGAATAATGTTAGCTTAAATTACGCAAATCTATATATTAAAATGTACATTGAATGTTTAACATTATGGATAATTGAGGGAAACGCGGTGGCCTATCTATCAGTTTACCACGTCCCTGTACTCGCATATTAAATTTAAAAAAACGGCACTCAAAAGATTATTAAAAAGCTAAATTTAATCTGCCTCAAGGTAAAATAGTGTAAATTGCTATTGTATTCGAGCCATTAGATCTATATTATTGATAAATCAAACCAACAAACAAAAAAAAAATAAAAAAATATTTGATATAAGCAAAACTGCTAATAGTTATTTTTATATATCTCTCTGACTTGATCTAGTGGTCTATATATATTTTTTAAAATATAATTTTAGTGAAATTATAACGGCTCAATGTATATAGACTATGATTTATGTATCATAAATTTGTTGATGTGGGTAATGGATCAAAGATTAATGTATTGATAGAAATTGGAGAAGAAAAAATTGAAGTGTCTGTTGCTCTAGATTTTTCATTTTTTTTTTTTAGTTTTTAGTTTTTTTGTATCAATATATAATCTAAAATATAATGCTCATTATGCTGCCATAATGCGGTGTTTATTACCTTACGTATACTGAACTATTTTTTTATAAATATATTTTTATTCCCATTATAATACTATTATAATATAATAATATTTCTGAATAATGTAATGTATATTTGAATCTATACAGATATATAAAATAAAGTGAAAACCTAGTAATGTCATAGAAAATAAATATCAAAATATTTATAAACATAAATAAAATGAAATATTTTATATAATACGTATACTTCATACCACACCAATGGTATTATTATTACAGTCAATACTAATCTTAGAATAGGAAAAGAAGATAATATGTGATATTTACACAGTCTTAACTTAAATTATAGGAAATCTATTCGAGACAATACTTTTTTTTTTATGCAAATGATTATTTGCATTGTTCGCATGTTCATGCTCATATTAAGGTACATGATTTCTCATGGTTTCCAGAAATAAAATGTATAATCCATTCCAACCACCAATTCAAACAATATTGTTTTGGACTGTCATACCATCAGTGGATATGATAGGAAAAACATACTTACACTTAGACGTGTGCACGGGTGGGTGGATATTACCCCTCCTGAAATTTGGCGAGAAAAAATAATGCTCTAGGGGCTATTCTCGAGTGTGGCTTTGTAGACAAAAGGAAGAAAATAGAATGTTTTTTCAGTTTACCCAAAATACGGATTTGCACTTATAGCGCGAGTTTTTCCGCGTTTTCTTTTTTAACTTGAAGACGTCTTTTTCATTTTTAGCTCTCATGGATATTTTACGAATTTTTTTTTCAACTAATTTACCACCCCCACAAATCAAAAGTGTGCGCACCTCTGCTTACACTGCAAACGGGTTAATTTTAAAATAGAAATAAATTTAAATATTTTAAGCTTTATTGGATTTGCTCACTAAAATATTAGTTATAGTGGTAGAAAATTATACACATATTATCGGTTCTTATTTATTTTTCTCTACTATAGAGAGGTTACAAATTTAATTATTCAGTGTAAAGCTGATTTTGACATTAAACTGACAAATTTTTGGTAACTTCAATGGGTGGTCAGGTCATAGAGATGACAAAATCTTATGAAATTTATATGCGTTTAAAACATCAACAAAAAAAATGTAAATTCTGAGTATTTATTTAAATATTTACAATAAAACACATTTTAGTTATCACACAAATAATAAAAATCGTATATTTAAAGATATAAAATAAATATAATTAATCGTAATTTTAAAATAATAAAAGAATTAATATTATTATTTATCGAAACCATGAAAAAACAAGCTGCCAATTAATTGGTACACGACTTCATTTTTGTAAGAAAAAAGGGAGAGGAAAAAAAAATAGGGAGAAAAAAAAGAGGGAGGAAAAAAAAGAGAGAAAAAAAAAAGAGAGATAAAAAAAGAGAGAAAAAAAGGAGAGAAAAAAAAGAGAGAAAAAAAAGAGAGAAAAAAAAGAGAAAAAAAAAGAGAGAAAAAAAAGAGAGAAATTTTTTTTTTCAAACCAATACTTGATTTTTTTCAAAAATTTTCAAATTTCTCAAAAATGAAGTAAAAGTCTGTTTCAGATTCAGAATCTCCATTTTAATCGGAAATACTTCCTTCTATATCGATAATCATCAATAAATTATTATGTATCATCTTTATAATTAATTTCAAAGTTTTCATCATCATCAATGTCAGATTCACTTATAGCCAGTTCATCATCTATTTTGCTTATGAATCGGAATTGTAATATTAATATTTTTAGAGTTTCTTATTGAATATTGATATATATGTCTTATGTCCGCTAGCTAATTGTACCCGCAAAAAATATCAAAAAATACGTTTAATGATTTTTTTTTAGTTTAATGGTTTATTTTAAAAACTGATTATTATGTCGGCGGTTATAAAAAATAAATATTTGATTTTGAAAGTTTCATGAAACTATTTCATTGTTTCATTTCATAAATTTCGTGAATTTCATGAAATGATAATAATGAGATCTATTGAAATTTTCAACATTAACCGATACGACTGTAATATAATACGAACATATGTTGTATATACAATATTTCTAAATTGTTACAAACAAACAATTAAACTAATTTTATTATTAACTGCTTAAAGTACACAAATGAAATATGGAATTTAACATTTATTTCAAATGTAGATATAATAAAGTAATAAACCACAAAATGTCATTCATTTTGATGTATATAACAAATGGTTGCCAATTAAACTATATCATATTGAAATATTAAATCAAGGTTAATATAAACGAACATTACGTGGCATAATCTTGTATAACATGTAAAATTTATAAAAATAACTAATGAAAAGCTTAGAAATATAAATACAAAACATATATACAAGAATAAATATATATAAAAACTACACGGAAGTATATTCTGATATTATTATTAGGCAAATTTTATTTTCGTATATATTAAAAATAAAACTCCTAATTATTAATACTAAATAGATGATTGTTTGGATGCGTATAATTTAGAATTTTGTCCTAACATATAAACATTAAAATTCATATGAAATTAATAGAAAACGAAATCTCGATTCAATTTAAATTTTTTTTTTCATGCTTTCCAAAGCCTATAATTTATTTAGCATTGGAAAACCAGTTATAAATTCAATTCATATTAAGACTATTTCAGAATTACTTGCATTTTTGTATTTAGTTTTGTTTTATATATATTTTATTTTAATGTATTCAGTTCAGATGTAATAATTAAATTCATTCCATTAACAATAACAATTTCAGTTACAATTTATCGATTAAATGTATGATGGATAGCTCATTACACATTCGCATTGATGTTTCAGTTGATAATATTGTTGTTCATCATTATAACGATGGCTTATATTAACAATAGGGCATAACTGTACGTGCATAGGGTAGGGGGTGGGGTAGATTTGAAAAAAATATTACTCCATGTCGATTTTGCCGAAAATAGTATCTTTTTTAAGTTTTTGAACAGAAAATAGTTATGTTTTTTAAGTTTCCGAGAATTACCCTACCTCGATTTTGAACAAAATTGTACCTTTTGTGGGTTTGAAAAAATTACCCTACTTCGATTTCTAAAATACGATTTGCATACAGCGCGGTTTTCTCGGCGGTATTTTGGAGACTGAAGACCGTTTATTTTTTTGCTCTCAACACTTTATTTTGAGGCGGTTTTGCAACGTTGATGGTCGTTGAAGACTTAAGACCGTTTTTTTTTTTTTTTACTCTCAACTTTAGTTTGAAGCAGTTTTGCAACTGTCGAAATTACCTTATCTTAATTTTTCAAATCTACCCCTCCCTGAAATCAAAAGCGTGTATCATCGACATATGGGCATAACCAACATTCGGTTTTATATGCAAAATGTTGTAATTAAATTTTTTTTTTTTTTTAGTTTTTCTTGAAACACTTAAAATCATTTAAATAACATGGAAATTTAATAAAATATTGCGTTTAAAGAAAAATAATGGGTTACAGCATTTTGTATGTGAAACCGACATTAAGCCATCAATAAAATTATTTATAAAAAATAAAAAAAAACTAAAGAATACTTAGAACTTAGAAGGTTAGATATATATATAGTTTCCTCTCATCTTCTATAAAAATTTATTTATTTTAAATACAAAAGGCATTAAAATTAAATCCAATTTTACATTCTTCAGATTATCATATAGATATTTTTGTGTTATAAATGTTTTAAGTGCCTTTGAATACAAAAAAAGATAAAACTAACTCACACTTTCTTGAATTTAAAATATGTGAATATTGACCCTGAACAACGGCCAAATAGCTATTTATAGTTTTTGCATCGTAAAATGTTATTCATCTTCATTTTTTTTTTTTTTTTTTTGCATATATTCGATTTACGATAACCAAGTTCAATTTATGTATTGTGTATATGCATATATCTTTATCGCATTAAAATTTAATTTGATTTAAAATTTAAATATGGTTTTAAAAATCATTAAAATACAAAAATACAAAAACAAAAAAATCAGATAATATTAATAAATATTATTATGTTGGATTTGTATTTAGTAGACCTCTAGATGCATATGTCAGTATAAAATAAAACTGCTAAAAACTATTAAGTTAAATTAATAATATTTAATCGGATGTCAACCAATAGAAAAATAACAATTTATAAATAACACACACGTTGTTGAATCCATTATATTTTTATTTTATAGAAACAATAATTTATATCTTGATTTCAATGTGGTAAAGTTCATTTCTTGCTTATGTTTTTGTTTCTAAATTTAAAATAACATTGTTATCAATATCCAAATAGCTTCCCATTCTTATGAAATTGGTATTTGTGCGTAAGTGGTATATATACCCGAGTGTACTCTTCTTATATAAGAAAAACCAATATCTTTTAAACATTGACACAAATGATTTTGTCCAATTATTTACCTTACCAACCAAACCCGCATAATAATAGAAGTCTTTCTTTAAAATTAAAAACAAAAATAAAATAATAATAATAATAGAAGAAACGAAACGAAAAAAAAAATGAAGAAAAATAAAAATAAAATGTGGAATATAAATGTAAACCTTTGAATATATGGTTGCCGTCTTCTTGTTCTTGAGCAAACAATCTAGTGGAATTATTATGTCTATAAATATCTTATTATTTCTTATATTTAAAAAGTACATCTTTAATACTTAACAAACAATGCTGATTCAATATTTACCGCGAGATTTTCTGGGATGCGCTTCTGATGCATAATGAACAATTCTAATATATATATATATATATATAATACAATGTGACCTGCGCGCTAAGCACACAACTATTTTATATAATATATACTGCATTTTGTATACAGTTATCATTATATATATTAATAGGTGTTCTTTTGCAGACGGCAGGTTTGTTTAAACATTCCAATTGTATATAAATATACATATATATATACATATATATAAATTTAATTCTTCTTTGAAAGAGAATTAGAGAAATAGTTAAATAATTCAATATTATATATTTATAGCTGTAACCTAAGTCAGTTAGATAAAAAAAAAAAAAACAAAACAAAACAAAACTAAAAAGAAACAAATAGAAAATGAACATAACACACGATCGAAGGTATACCAAAATGTGAAAGAATAATTTTCTTTACAAATATGGGTAACACAAATGACAGGTGACAATTCAAAGAAATTCCGTGTGGTAGTTTTATAAGAAGTTTTTTTTATCAATATACTTTAATTCATCGCACATTTAGCCATTATAACCAATTCACAATACTTATTATTACCTATAGCAAAAATAAAGACATAAAATATTCTACGAATTTTTCGCATCTTTGTCATTTGTGATGAAGAACCAGAAAAGAACAAAGTCAAATTAAAATTCATTACAAATATGGTCTTGTTTGAGCATTCAAGATGAAATTATAATAATATATATATAATATATATATATAGTAAAAGACAAAGTACTATCTCGTCTCTAGGTAGGTACCTATTTATTTATATTCAAGCTTATATTTGGCTCTATAGCTTTTTATTCAGGCGTATACGTCAAGAATGGATGAAACTGATTTATATATATTTGGAATTTTTGGAATTGGTTCGCCAATGTTAATATTGAAACATAAATATTATTATTATCTTTTACAAGACAAGACCGCAAACCAAAAACGAAATGAAAAATTTTCTGTGTTCGTTCGTGGTGCCTTTTTTTTTCTTTTTTTTTTGTTGATCTGAAACAAAACTCGTTTTTTGTATTTAGTTATTTATTAGTGACTTTTAATATAGATATTTGCACCAAATAGATAAGGGCACGTTAGCATAGAGTTGATTGAAAAAAAATAATAATATAAATAAATAAATAAAACTCATTCAACTTAATATTTTACATCGCAAATAATTTGAGATTTGTAAAATAGATTATAATGTCATTCTCGTAAATATAGTTTGTACAAAAATAAAATTCAATGTTTTTTTTTTTTTTGAGGAGTTATTCATGAGCCAGGACTGTAAATGGAAACTATATACTTATATATTAAATATTAAATAGCCAACATCAAGTAAATAAATATTATTTATTGGTGTGTAGGCATCCGGGCTGGTGTAATATAAATAAATAATAATATGTAGGTGTGATTGTACTCGGATGACCTTTATTTTAAACAATGCTTTGTCTTCATATTTCAACTGGATATATAAAGTACAAGCAAAACCGAGAAGCATTTAGTGTTTCGAGATGACGTGTCCTTTTTTATTTGAAAAATATGGTATATATAATATAAAATTGCTTACATTTCATCCCAAAAGCGGACACCACTTTATAAAGTTCATTAGACTTAATTTTAGTCTTTTGTGTGTCGACAATCAAATTTTATTCATGCAATTCTTATTTGTATCTGTACTGAAATAAGAGAACTTATATTTCGCGTTTAATATTTTAAAACCATAAATATAATATATGTATACGAATTCCAAATTTAGATAAACTTAACCACCACGCATTTTATCCAAATTTGTCATTATAATAAAAACATGTATATTTAAATTTTGATTTACTGTTAATAGTTTTTAATGTTTGCGCTAAAATTCAATTTAATTTTCTGCTTTTTAGTTTTGTCTTAAAATTTTATTTGATTAGTATATAGTTAAAGTTACCTCTATTTACTAGATTGATATCCATTTTTAGACATACATATAACAAATGTTCATTTTGTAAAAAGGGTACCTAACTACCTACAAAAAGTATATATTATATCAACCGTTAGTGTAATTGGTAACTAAAGAGAATTGAATGAAGTGATTCATTTTGTAGCAAAACCGGTTAATCACTAATTTAAACTTTTGAGCAAATCAAAAAAAAAAAACGAAAAAAAAATTCAAAACTTATTTCGGCTGGCGTAAAAAATTTCAAATTCTATTAATAAAGCAAAAATTATTAAATAACTTGTTTTACTTACGTAGCGAAGAGTTTTTGAAACGAAACAGTATGGTTTTGTAAATAAGTAAGGAGTGTTGAATAGAAAAAGATTGCCTTGTATTCATTATAAATTGTTTTAATAAATAGGTATAAGTAGCGGGTAGACATCGAGTTCATATGATACCATTTTTGGTTGAGGCATTATAACTCTTGTTATAATGAATATTAAATTATGTCCAAATGAAAGGTACATCTTTAAGCTATATTTGTTTCATGGATACCTTAAAGAATGAACATGCCATTTCTGAGTTATACAGCCATTTATTGACCTATTGCAATATGGTATGAAAATGATAGAATTATTTATTTATCATTAACAGATGATTATAACAATTAATATATAATACGTATAAAATTAATAACGAAAAAACCAAATGGTATGTAATATCAACTGAACCCAGTCTATCCTACTACTCATCTCAAAAATATACTAATAATGAATATTCGGTTTGTTTTAAACAAAATATGAATTTTAGATGTTCTTTTCTTCTTCTGTTTTTTTCTTCAGTCGAATGTTGTAGTATAATCTCTAAAATGCTATACATTTTTTTTCTATGAAATATATATTTTTAATGGGTAAAATGTAATCAACATATTTATAAGTCCTTTAAAAAATTTACATAAATTTTAATATATTTCTAAATAATAATGTCGTCAGTTGTTGATAAATTTACCTATAATTGTATCTCACACTAATGTAATATGTTGATTAATATATTTTTGCCAATAATACACGGAAGTTAAAATTAGGGAACCATTTATTCTACCAGTAAGAAAAACCTTTTGTTCTCGGTAGAAAACAATCCAAATGTTCAGTAAATTGTCCCAATGTTCGGTAGGAAAAGATAGATTATGTTGAATAACTTTTTCCCCCGCTAGGGCGCCCCACTGGGGGATAAGTGGGGATTTCTTCGTTGTATTCCTCTTTTATAAACCTATAATTTTCTCTTTGTGAAAATATGCCAATCCGGAGTAATTTGGGTTATTGAGTTACTCTGAACATTTGGATAATTTACTGAACATTTAAATACGTGCCTTAAATTTATAATATATTATTGTTAATGATTGTCCCCATCCAGTGTCTAGAATAATTGATGGCAAAACGATAGATAAATTGAAAAACTCTTCAGTATATAACTAAGTACATTTTAAGTTTTTATACTCTGAAACGCAATCGATTATCACCAATATAATTATTCATTTTAGGATCAATTCATTCGATTAAATAAAATCTTAGGTTATTTAACATCTGCGGTAATTATTACTTATTTGTAAATTTGAAATCGATTTTTAAATAATATGCGGTACTGTGTCACCTGTAATTTAAATTTTCTACAATTAGAGTTCGTGATAATGAACATGATTTATTTCGAAAGCAATAAATAGGTTGATTTTTTTTTCGTAATTATTACATATAAATATACATAGAATGAAACAAATTGTCTATAGCATTAATCATATGCGACCATACAAAGCCTTTAAGTATTTAAACATTTAGAAAAAAGAAAAATATATGTTTATTTTAATTTTAATCTAAAATGATGTCAATTTGTTCTACTTTTTCAAATATCACCACATTTTTTTTTATTTTTTTTTTTTTTTGTGTTAGTACACAAAGATTATATTCCCATGCAATACCGAATTAAAAAAGAAATAAATAAAAAATGTGTGTCAAGAGCAATATAAGTAAATATCATAAATTACTTGCGTTGTTATGCTAAACATAATGATGATGTGCAATTAAATTATGCAAGTAATTTACAAATATAAAAATAAAATAAAATAAAATAAAAATTAATGTTCTCGGCAAAGAGATATTTTGTTGTTGTTGTTGTTATTGTTGTTTTACATAATGTTTACTTACCCAGTTTATAATTAAAAATTAATAACAGTACGTCTACCTTTAATCTGTATTCGTGTATTTTAATTAATATATAGGACATCGCGGTAGATAGAATAAAACTATGCATTTTACTAAACAATATATGTTAAAAATGAGCTTGATAAAACTTATTAAAAAAAAAAAAGAAGAAGAATTAAAAAAAACATACGACATTATAGTCTAGAAAATGTTATGAATATTTATGTGGCCGATAATAATAAAACAATTTAAAAACTTGGCTAGGCAAAATCGCAAGGCAATCAATCATACGCGATATAATTAAATTATGAATTAATTAAACAACAAAACACTTTACGATATGCAATACCACTTAATTATAATCGAAATACATTTTTGTTGATTTTGCCCACAGTATATGCAGCGTAATATGATGGTAATTATAAGATTTCTTAGTTGTTATATGAGACTATTAGAATCAAAAGCCGTTTATTCCATTTGCGTTGACAAGCGATTTTGTACCGTATCGCTCTATACAATTAGGACCAAAATCGCCTGCCAGCGCAAATGGAATAAACGGTTTTTGATTCTAATACTCTCATATATTCGTCACTCTCAAATACATTTTGTGCAATTAAAGTGCAAAACATGCATATAGAAAATTGCATGTATGAAAAAAAAAAAGTAGAAGAAAATTATGCAAATAAGATAAGTTGCATCAATGAATGACTTGAGATAGTCTTATTGCGCTTATGTGTAAGCAGTATAGGCACGCAAATCGGATAATTGTTGATAACATTAAAAAGAAAATAAAAACAATCAGGATTATAGAAGCAATGCTAATGAATAAGTGAATGTAGTTAGTGACTGCGGATATCATTTCTTTTCTTTTTTATACATAAATCGAGAAGACGTAACTTAGATTAATTATTATTATTTTCTTCTTTTTTGTTGAATTAAATAATTTATATCATATGAGGGGTCTATTTCCAAAAGCGGCAATCTCCATTTTTTTCGAAATTGAGTTAATGATGGCATCTTGTAAAATT
>JAABKK020027606.1:0-16447 GCA_011634745.2 Catotricha subobsoleta | reverse complement strand
TTTTATGGCATAATATCGCAAAAAATTAAACTTTATTTAAAAGATAATTATTCCTCGATAAGTCGAATTCTCGATAAGTCGAATTCTCGATAACTCTAATCGCAAAAAAAAAATTCCATTCGACTTATCGGGGGTTCACTGTAATAACACTAACAATAAATAAATAAATTATCTTCTTTGCTACTGATTAATTATAAATAATCTGGCCAATAACTCAATAATAATTCAAATAATAATAAAATATAAATTTTCATTACCTTGTCAATTGTCAATTGCGTGAGATAATATTCTCCTAAAGGCAATTAGTCTCGAAATAGTCAAACCATCTATAGAAGGTTTATAGACTAATAACAGTCTATAGACCGTCTATAGATGGTTTATAGACTATTTCGAGACTACTTGCCTATAGGGGTTCAAAATTACATTCACAGATATATTTTCAATTTTGTTATTATCATCTCCAATATGTTAAAACGAGATTTCTAAATTGTATTTCTAACCAAATACAAACTAAGTCTGTAGTTCAAATTTCGCGTTTATTTTAAACAGCATTTTATTAAAACCAACCAAATATTGATCGTTTATCGAGCATTAATTTCCCTAACACGAAATTTAGCTAAATACTATATAGGACGGCATCGATCATCAACTTAATAAAAGCATACAAAAATAAAAACTGCGGGCTCATTTCGTTTTTATTTAATTTATTCATCTTAGGATTCATAATAACGAATATATCATAATTCATAAAATAATTTATTAGATTCTAATTATTTAATTATTATTAAATTACATCTTTAGTTATAGATAATAATTCTTATATGTAGCACATACTTTTAAACTATTTTTTATATTATTATTTTTTTTTTCATTTTTATATAAATAACTATTAAAAAATCAATTTCAACATTTTTCATACAAAAGATCTACATAATTAATTGATAGTATGCATAATTTATCTTATTATTTGTTTAATATTATTGTTTTAACTTAAACTAAATGGATTAAAATAAATAATAATAATAATAATAATTTAAATATTATGCAGATTTTATTTATTCGTGTGAGAAAAAAAATCCATCAAAAGCAATAATTATCAAAAATAAATAGATAAGAAAATATTTAATTAAATAGGGGATCGTTCTTTATTTTAAATTTTAATTAATTTTATAAATTGGCAATTCAAGCTTATGACCGATTTCATAGGATTTGAAATTAGCCTTTCATGAAATTTGGAAGAAATTTTTTAAAATTTTGAGCACTCATTTAATTAATTTATATTTTGGTTTCAATAAGAACTATTTTTATCAATAATTCTATTAATAATAATGTTGCTTAATTTATCTTATATATATAAATAAATAGTGTGATTATAAAATGACTAGCTGTTTGAGCAAATGGTGTCAAGACAAAGAAAAAATATATGTATATATAAATATATATAAAAATTCTAATAGAAAATTTATTGAACTTAATCAAGTACCACAATTTAAAACAAATGAAATTATTTACCAAATTTAATTTAATTTAATATTTTTTTTTGTATTTAATTACTGCCATTGAGCAGAAAATATTTTTTTATTTTTTTGGAAAAATTTAAGCTAAAAAAAAATTTGGCCACTTGGTTTAAATAATGTTTTTCTTTATATAAAAAAAAAGTTTTTCAGTCAATTTAATTTTAAGAAAAACATGAATAATTTAGATTAAATAGAAAAGGAACAACGATTTTTTTTTCTTTAAAATAAATTTAAAATTATCAGAATAAATTTTATTCCGATTTTTTTTCTTAAAAGTTAGAAAACGAATAAAAATGACTGTATAATTCAAAAACAAAGTGCTCTAATTGCATGCGTCACAATATAAAATTTAAGTTGGCTATGTGCTGAAATACAGCTTTGTGAATGTTAATTTATGAATTCTTTTTGACATCAGTACTATCATTATCACCATTTAATTTTTTTATTTCGGTCTCATTATCAACTTCCTCCTCTTCATATTCAACTGAAAATTGAAATAGTTCATAAAATTTACGAAATTATATTGTTTCATGAAAAACTATACCTTCATCATCTTCTTCAACTTCTTCATCACTAACTAGTTCTTCAACTTCTTCAACCTCTTCGACATCTTCAACTTCCTCACCATCATCAACTTCCTCAACATAATCAACTTCCTCAACATAATCAACTTCCTCAACATCTTCAACTTCCTCAACTTCTTCAACTTCTTCAACTTCCTCTTCTTCTTCCACTTCCTCTTCTTCATCCACTTCTTCATCATCTTCTTCATCATCTTCATTATCTGCGCCTCCGTTTGTATTCACTGGATCAAGATTAATTAGTGATAATGTCATCTTACTACTCAGTATCACCTAAACAAGGTAAAAAAAAAACAATAATTATTTTGATTTATAAAAAAACACTTTCATTAAAAATATTATATTTCAAATTACCGCTGGCTCATCAGCACTTCCATTTTCATCTTCATCATATACTTCTTCCGACTTTGTTTCAGAATCTGATACCAAAATTTGTGACTCATGTGGAAGTGAACCTTCTAAAAATATTGATTGAGGTTCTGGTTGCGGGTCAGTTTCACGGGACTGTAAATTTAGAAGGAAAAAAAGTAGTAGATTAAAGTGTCAATTAAAACCAATACGAATGGGTGTTGTTAAATTCCTTGTTAGTGCGAGCTTCTAAAGCTAAGTAACGCTTAACGAAATTGAAAATTATGTATAGGTATAGACTAACAGTTAATAATTGGACAACGTTCTTTATTGTTTTAAATACGTATTAGCTGTTTTTGAATTATGAAAAATGCTACATTTTATCCAAACAAACAAGGCAACATGGATAAAAAGTCTTGCTCTCAAAATTTATTATTTGGCCGGCATTATATATTAGATGTTATCGCTCTCGAATTTTACGACTCGCAACTTACATGGTGCTGAGATGATGAATTCAGAATAGGTGTTGGTGGACGATTCCATTTCTGGCCACCCTCACAGGAAGCAGTCATTTCTAATCCGAGTACCTAACACATATTTCACCTTATTTGAATAGTTATTCAAAAAAAATATTGATAAACCTCTACTAATTTTAATTTTAAATCTTCAAATCAAATATAGTACAAAAATTTATCTTCCACTCTTCATTTAAAATTTATAACAAAAAATTAATAAACACAAGTGCAAAAAAAAATAATATTAAATTACCTTAAGAGATCTATCATTGCTTGTGTCACGTTTTTTCCGTTCAGTACCTTTGCCCGTGGATGCTGTACCATTTTCGGCACTTTGTTCTTTTTTGATGAATTCGTTGGTTGTTTTCTTTGTATCGTTTTTATCCTTTTCTGTATCATTTATATTAATCACATCATTGGCCAATTTAGCATGTCCATTTGAAATACCTGAGTGCAAACTACCATTTGTTTCAGTTGCATCCTATACACACAATTCGTACAGAAATATTTTAATAAAAAAAAAATGAACTCACTTTCAAAAAAAAAAAAACTAACAAACTTATTATTTATGCTTTATTTATATTTAATGCTAAAACTAATTCTATTTTGAAAATTTATTTACTCAATACAAAATGGAATTGATTTGGAAGTAACAAAGAAAAAATTACTGTAAAATAGTATTTTTTATATTTTTAGCAGTGTTTTTCTTCTCTCTGGTTAATTACTTTTAAATATGTTTATAAATAATTTAATTTCAATTCAATTAAACAATATTATGAAATAAAATATAAATTAATGGCAAAACATAAAACGCTAACCTTGCTTAAGCCCACTGAATTTTCTCGTCTATTTAATTGTTCGTCAGCAGCATCTATTAAACCCTGAATAGCCGTGACGACTATTTTCATATATAAGATAAGAATAAAATGTTGTCATATTTTTTTTTTTAAATAAAGAAATATGAAAATAATTTTGTACAAATCGATTGACGGCAATAAAAGATTTTGAAAATTACAAATTTTGAAAATCACAAAATTTTGAAAACTATAAATTTGGAAAAGTTTATAACAATTTTTTAAAAGGAAATAAAAATTGTTAAATTCAACAATTAATTATTAATTTGCATCTAAACAATTATTCATAATTTAATAAATAAAATTTTCACAAATTTTTATATTTCGCACAAACGGTTTCAATTTATCACCAATCGGTGTTCTGTGCTCATAAATTCACAATAAGTGCAATTGACACAACGGCACTAAACTAACTACTTTTTCCAGAAGAAAAAAAAAACAAAAATGTTATTCATGGAAAAACCAAAAAAAAAATAAAAATTATATATCGTTAAATTTACGTAATGTCCTTTCACTGTCTTGAAATAAAAGCAAAAAGGCTGCATGCAAATTAAATTATTGTTGATTAGTATTTCAATCAATTTATTTGTTACTTCCAATCAAAACAAAAAAAAAACCATCATGCATTCAGATCATATTAGTATAATTAATTGTTAATATTTGTAGTTGGTGTTATTTTAATAAGAAATTAATTTAGTAAAATGTTGTAATAATTCTTTTATATTTTGTTAGTTTTTATAGTTGATTTCGTTTTGAACAGTATATAATTAATATCGTATTCGTATGTCATCGGTGTAACACTTTACATAAATCAACAATTAAAACTACGATATAATTTATATTCAAATACATTTTCAATCAATTAAAAATATATCACACCTGTGCCACCTTCGGTACATTTCCCATATCGGCTATTATTTGTTCCATAGCCAGTTCAGTGTCACGTAGTTTTTTCTTCAATAAATTAATTTCCAATAGTTGTTCGGTTTCACGTAATTGATATTCAAGTGATGATGAATCAGCTAATGGTTGTGGTGTTGATGTATTATTATTCAATATTTGATGATGTCCATTAATTTGATTCAGTAGTTTGTTAAATATACCATTTGCATGCGGTCCTAAAAACGCAATTGTTTTTTTTTCTTTTATAAACAACAACAACAACAACAATCAAAACATGCAGTATTCTAAACTAGTTTTCGTGCATTTAATTTATGAATGAACAGTGAATGATTGATGATTCCAATTATTATAAATTAAAAATAAATTTAAAACGCGTCGTCACGTTAAAATAAAAAAAAATTCTGTATTCCGATTTGCATCATAAAAACTATCGATTTAAGATTGATTAAATCAAATTCCTTTTAGCATAATAATAAATTTTATTATTAAGAATTTGTTAAAATAGAAATTGTCCATTATCAAAATTTACTTTGGAAAAACATCAAATTAACGAATTAAATAAAATGACAATGAAAATTGCAAGCGATGCAAGATAGAAAAGGCAAGATAGTTTAAATTTGCATAAATAAAATCAATATACATATAAGTGAAATTTTAAAATGTCGTTGCGGGTTTCGATGAAGCAGATATAATATATATAATAATATCCTCTTTTTTTTTAAAAAAAAAAAGATGTTCTGACGTTATTCTTGTGGAATCCGCTCCAATCTGAATAAATATAAATTATTTATGAACATTTGGCATCATTAGGGACCGTCCATAAATGACGTCCAGAATTTTCAGTCATTTTTTGACTCCCCCCTACCCCTTGTCTGTTTATGTCCAATTTTACAGACCCTACTCTCCGTGGTGGACGTCCATAATGCTATTTTTTTTTTTATTAATTTAAACAAATTTGTATTTAAAACACGAAAATTCATGGACGTCCATAATTAATGTAAACCCCCCCCCTACCCCTTGTCCATTTTTGTCAATTTCGCGATTAGTCCCCCCTCCCCATTAACGTGGACGTCATTTATGGATGGTCCCTTATCGCGTTTTCGATAAAACGAAGATTGGTGCTGTTTTCACGAGGATAATTATATGTAATAAGATATATAAGAGTTACTCTAATCTTCATCTTTGATAAATAATTTCTTTTGCTATTATTATTATTATTACTTTGAACTAGATTTTGATTGTTTTGATTTTTTTGTTCAACTAACTAGCAAAGAATAGAATTTTAAACAAAAATCTGATAGCGAGAACTTTGTAGAAAGTGTAAAAGCACAATGCCCCGAAATATTGTTTAAGCTTTTCTTCACAAATTTCTCACATAAACATTTTTGCTTGAAAATATTCGCTTGACTTGACTACTGCAGAAATGATAATAATAAATTAATTATATTTTAACATATAAATAAATTCAGAATATGTGGAAAACAACAAAAATATCATGAAATTATAGAAAAATCTCTTCTATTCTTTCCTTCTTTTTTTTCTGAATGGTAAACTTTTATGGTCACGATTTGTGTATTAGGGTCACCCATAATTTCATTTTAAAAATGTCACATAAAATTTGCCTCCAAAAAACAAATGACAAATATATTAAATAAAATCAATTTAAAAATAAATTTGGCAGCAAAAGGACATTTAGTAATTAACTCGTCGTGACAATTTGACAATAGAAATAATAAAAGAATTTAATTAAACTAAAGAAAAATATAAAAAATAATAAAATAAAAAAAAAAACAAAATAACTTCTTACTTGTGTCGTGTTCTTTCCATCCTATTTTAATAAATGTGATGTGGTGTTGTTGTTTGGTGAATAAAAAAGTTATGGAAAAAAAATTTAAAAACCATGTTGTTTTTTTTAAATTTTAATAATTAGTGAGCATGCTGTTTAATTTTTAATTTGTACATAAAGAATTTCCTCGTTTGCATGAAATTAAAAATTAAACTGCACTAAATTTTTGGAAAGAGAAAACCAAACTATTTTACCATAATTAGAAATTTTTGTATCTGGACGTTTAAAGTGACTAGGATCCTGATGAAAAACTTCCTTTTTGAAGTTCGGATCTGGTTTTACTGGTTCCGGATAAAGTGTAGTGTTGTCTGGTTTTTTCAATACTAACTAAAAGAAAATATTCGAATTTTATATATAATATATATATAAAAAAAAAAAATCTATAAAATGATTTTATAAGGATGCAAACCTTCATAATTGTATAAACGAAAAATGCTACAATTCCAATAGTGTATAGCGGCATAACAAGTCCCATATTGGTACCTTTTTGATTTGCTTGTTGTACAGATCCAGCACCCATTGGCGGTCGCATACCAGGAATTGGACCCGGCTAGAATGAAAAATTAAATTTAAATTTGTGAGATAAAAAAAAATATTTTGATGCATTTACATGTAAACTTATTAAGCTTCATAACATATGCCATAATGTCTACATTTATTTTCTTTATTTTCTTTTTGACGTAAAAATTATAAAGGAGTATTTATAGCGATAATAAAATGTAAGGTCCATAAATTTTATTTCATTTAAACATTATTCTCACGAAAACAGTATTTTGTTGGGATAATGTAAATCCTACGCAAGCACAAATATTTAAATAAACATTGTGTTAAACATATCTTTTATTACCCACGACAGCTCAAAAAAAAAAAAAAAACATAATATATAATTTTCAGAATAGCAATTTTAAAATCAATAATCAATCGTCACGGACAACAATAGAAAGTAGTTATCTTTAAATTAGATATTTTATATTTTATCTCATATGCTGGATGCTTAACTTGATTGACCCATTACGCTTTGAAAAACATGTGATAGAATCAACAAAATAAAAATCGAAAATAAAAATCTTCTTCTTCGGTACATTATGTAGACATGATAAACCGAAATCTACAGCTGTACTAACTTAAAACTGATATCAAAATAAAACACGATAACCGTTGATGATATTAAAAGTAGTGCAGTGTGGCAGAATGTCCAATATTATTGGCACAATGTCAAGTTTGGCTGAAATCTAAATATAAACTGAAGAAGAAGAAAATTTGTTTTTTTTTTTGTATGAAATTGAAAATAATTTGTGTATTTATTAACACTATATTATCTCATTCCCAAAAATATGTAATTAAATTGTTCTGACTAATGGAGTAATCGACCCGATGTCTTAGCGTTCACACATAATTTTTGTTTTGTTTATATATTACTTACGCGTCCTTCAACAATACGTGGTAGATCGGGTGCCCGGTGCGGTTTATCCATGACAATTGGTACAGTTTGCGTTGTTGGTATGGCTCTGCCTCGTTCTCGCATTGCAGGATGTATACCATCTGGTCGTAAATGTGGCGGTCGCTCTTGTCGCAAACCTAAATTTTCAATTCTTATAATAAATGAAATCTATTTCTTCTCATATTTATTTATTATTTTTTTTCTTCATTTCTGTGTCTGCATTAATATTGCGGTTTGTTAAGTGAAGCGCACAATTATACTTCATATGTACATTTTTTGTTGTATGAGTCTGGATAAAATTATTATGTTTTCTTTTTTATAATAAGTTTTTCGAAAAAACAAAAAATGAAATGTGTTAATTTGAAAGTTAAATCTGTTAATGTTGTAAAATACAGTAAAACTGATTCGTAATAATATTGTTAACATAATTGTAGGGAATTAGTTTAACAGAGCATTCATTTGTAACGCGACAGAACTTTTAATAATTATGCTAAACCATTTGGTGTTATTATAGTATACGTATATAAATTAATAATGATTGTATGCGAGTTTCAATACATATATAAAAAAATATAAAATGTTAGTAAATAAATGAATAGCTAGACATTGGCAAGTCACAAACATAATAAATTCTAAATACAATTGAAACATACTCAATTCACCGGTTATTAAGTTAAGTCGTTTTCGATATCCTGGTTGAGATTCTGCTTTTGAAATATTGGCAAATGTTTCTTGATCTAATACAACATCACAACATCCTTTATTATCGATCAATTAATGTTGTGGAGAAAACAAAGTAATTTTTAATAAAAAAAAAAAGTGAAAATAAAATAAATCTTAAAATCATATTGAATTATTTATGTTGATTCTAAGAACACATTTAAAATGTTTAGAATTCAATGATAACTCACTAGAGCCGGTTGTTCCTCTATTATCCTTATTGATAACATTTTTAATTGGTACAGTAGTCGCACCAAACATCATCGGATGAAATACTTTTGGCCATAACACTGCTATACATCCAACCACTGTTATCATAATAAATATCGTTTTTCTTGGCCCTAATCCGGGTGGATCAGAGGTTGTTGTTGTTGCTGCTTTCGTAGTCATATTTGTATCTTGTTTATTTCTTTGGTTATTTTCCCCTTTTGTTTAGTATGTTTTTCAATTTTCACAAATTTGTTAATATGAATAATATAATTATTTAATTTTCTATATCACACATTATTAATTAATAGCACAATCATTATTTTTTTCGTTTGGTTTTAACTGCTTTTGCTGTTATACCTAAATTGTTTAATTTTTTTTCGTATTTCTCTGTAATGGACAAAACTAAATAAAAATACAAAAAAAAAACACTTAATTTTTTTCAAAAACATATTTTTGTTTTTTTTTTTTAAGATGCGAAGTAATATATTTAAAGCGAATCGCTTTTTATATACCTACATATATTTTTATATATTGTAACAAAGTTACGAAGAACAAAACCAGTCTTTTCAATCCTATATTCGGAAGAAGAATGACCAAAAATCATATGTCACCTTCTTCATCTTTTAATAAATAATGTGAATATGTTTAATGTCATTATAAGAATAAATGTATTTAAAAATAACGTGTACTGAATGTAGATTTGAGGTTGGTTCTCATGAAATACTTTACTAAATACATACATATATATTTAAACATTTCCAACAGACATATAGATTTTACACAAAAACTTATCCTTTCAAAATTCTAAAACATTTGAAACAATTCTAAACTATATTTAAAAAAAAAAAAAATAGGAAAAATGTGTTAACCTTGAAAAGTAAATTATATTGGTTGGCAAATGAAAATAATATAAATTTAAGGTCAATATCATTCCGAATTTATCTGATCAGATTTTATACGAAATAATAACAAATAATTTTGGAAAAATAAAAATGAAATTATTTTTATATTGTGCAAAAATCAAAAAATTAAATTAAAAAAATGAATTAAATCATATTTATAGGTGCGATTCCTGAATGCCCGTATTTCATTTTACAATTAATAAATATCTCATTAAATTCGATTATTTTTTAAGTTAATAGTTATTTATTTTAGGATTTATCAAAATAATAAGAAATAAAAATATTCAAAATCATTCAACAATCATTTAAATCTATTTAAATGCAAAAAAAAAAAAAAAACGTAAGTATATAACGCAAATATTGCATATATTTATTCATTTATAAATAAACATATAAATCATTTTAATATTTAATGAATAAAGTCAAAATAGAAATTCTTTTAATAAATCCCAGTATATTTGCGGGTATGCGTTTGTTTTAGTGATTCTCTATTTTATAGTTCAAATAATAAATAAATAAATAAATATGAAAGAAAAAAATCATTTAGAGTTGTATAGAAAATGCTATGTATTTAACGAGACACGGCCACTTTCGTATGATACTAAAATTAAATTTTTCACATATTATTATTTAGTGAAACCACTACACATTGACAAAATAACTATAATAATAATATTCAGTTTTTTTATTTTTCTATTTTTCTATTTTTTTTTTTTATATATTTTTAATATTTCTTTCTTTTTTTTGTGTTATATGCATAAACTCATAATATATGTGAGTGCGTTTGTATTTGTGTGTTTGTGATCATCAGTAAATCTATGAAAATAATTTTTTTTTTTGGTTATATAAACACACATGAAAAACCGATGGTTTATTTTTAGTTTCAGGCGCACAAGGTACAAAAATCGTCGTAATTATTATTCTAATTGTGCGAAAAAATAAAAAAAAAACTAATATATAAATTTCATGAAGATTTGAATTCAATATTATATTTAATTGTAAAGCACTTTATATTAAACGTTATTTTAAAACACTTTTCTCCAAAAACAAATCTATTGCTCTACCTGAATTTACAAATAAATAATTAAACGTATATCGATTTAATATCTATATTTATTTCCACTTATTTTTTTTAATTTCATTTTATTTATTTTGCCTCTAAACAAATATATTTATATTCAAATAAAATTTCATATAAAATCGCTTAATAAACACTTATGTTTAAATTGATTTCCATTTAACTAATAAGTACTAACTTTAGAAAAGCACTTGAAAAAATGTTCGTTTATTTTTTTTTTATTAAATGGTACAATAATTTAATATTGAAGTTCGTTTGAAGTATAATAGTCTTCATTCAACATATTAACTGTTCGACTAACTAATTCGAAGAATTGTTCGAACTGGTCAAGTTAACGGATAAGACTAAAATATATTTATTACATTTATTAGATCGTGTGTTGTTGTTTCATTCTCTTTCTAATATAATATATTATATTTATATTTATATTTATATTTTTTTTTATTTTATTTCATTTAATTTTTTTTTTCCTTTAAACAATTTCTTTCATATTACCTCTAGTCGATATAAATGATAATAAGATGATTTTTAAATGTATTTAAAAGAGTTGCGCGCGGTCATTTCTACGTGTGTAGCTGTAATGTAAGTATATATGGAATATGGGAGATTAACTATTTTATGATGAACGTAAAAATTATAAATATACATTTTGAGAAGAAAATATATAGAATATTTTATTCCTATGAATTTATTATAGAGAAAAGTGTGTGCCTTTTGCAAGTACGCGCAAGGTAAAAATAATCTCATTATTATGAGAATTTGTTAAGTTTAAATAGAGTAATGTTCACTTAATTATCTATACTTAAATCATTACAGTCGAATATAGTAAAGAATTTATGTAACCTATATATATAATATATATCAGTAGCTATTAATCATAATCACAAAACAAAAAAACCATAATATTGGGACAGTTGTTTATTACTACGAGGCGTCATGTATTTTGTAATAATTTTAATAATTATTTTTTTTTTTAATACATCTAAATGAGGAATTGTTATCATTCAATTTATATTTATCCATGTCATAAATTTAACGTACATTTTGATATATTTATTTTATAGACTAATTTTCTGATTTCTGAGCAGGTATGAATTCAATTCTAGTCTGGATGCAGGTTAACTAAAGATCAGCTTCAGGACCATTCCACACGTATCGTAGTGTAACGCAAGTTACGTTTTTTTGGGTTTTCTTCTTTTAAATCTCACATCCAGAATATAGTTTTAATTGAAAAGTAATGTATAGCGTGTAGTTGTATATTTTAAAATTTTAATACATATAATGAACAACTACGCTATGCATCAGTTTTCAATTAAAAGTATAGGTATTTTGGATGTGAGATTTGAAAGAAGAAAAACCAAAAAAACGTAATTTACGTTACACTACGTGTGGAATGGCCCTTCATTCAATATTAATTATTCTATAAGATGTAAATTTATAAATGTTATCAATAGTTTATATATAAAAAAAAAAGCGTAAGATTAAAAATTATATTCACTTTCAGGTCCTAAATTAGACAAATTGCTATTGAATATTTTCCATTCTTCGCTACATTGTCATTAAGATATTGTAATTGGCTGACTGACCTATTTCTAGTGTTAAATTCCGTACCATTTAAAAAAAAAAAATGCAAATATAAAGAAGTTCATGAATTCGACATTATAAAATAAATGTATGCAAGATGTATGAATTTGATATTAAATTCATTATAAAAATAAAAATACATAATAAAATATTATTAATATTAAATGGATAATTACAAGCGCTTGTTTTTGATCAAATTTTCCTTCAATTTATTATTAGCAAACAAAAACATCGAAAATAAAAATGGTAGACGATCAATAATAACAAGCTGAAAATACCAGGCTGACATAAACAAAAATAACAGAAGAACTATTTACATAGCGCATGTTGTATGGTACTTATTTCAAGTCTTTTATTAATTCCATTCAGACTGATCAAATCGTTTTACACATATAAACAAAACCGGTAATACGTATCTGTTAAATAGCAAATGACTTTAAATATACTTACATAAAAGCCAACCAAATAATATTAAATGAGTTTATTTTTCTTTTCTAGTATGAGCATTGCAGCATTGTAAATTAATGCTTAATGTTATGTATTTTATAATCGACTGTATATTTTGATACCCTGTTACTTTATCAAAAATTTCTTGTACGGAATGCAACAGGCATTGTGAGTTAGAATTTTTTGAATTGTTCAATCGAAATGGAACTACATTTATTTTGTGTATAATATAATGTTTGTTTCTCTATATAATTCTATATTAAGATCACATCACACATTCCCTTCTTTCTATATAACTGTAATGAATAATTTAAATTCATATTTCTATGGAATCGAATGATAGATAATTAAGTACTTATTATTTCTCGAGAAAAATTTAATTTTTTGAAAGCAGAAAAAAAAGAAAATATAATATAGTTTAATTAAAATAATCAAGTTCTGTTGAAGAGATGGAAAATTCTGTTTATTTAATACTTAACACAACATTTAGAATAAGAAGCCAATTATTTCATATTTAATTTATAAATTAAATCTAGTCAAATTAAGAGATTTATTTAAAAAAAAAAACCTCATAACAGAACAAGGATCAGTAGGGGAATTCCATAAAAATATAGATATCGACATAGACATTGATATTGGAAAATGGTCGTAAGGGGTTGTCCATAAACGACGTCACGCTTTCTTGGGAGATTTTCGACCCCTCCCTCCCCCATGTCACAAATGGTCACATCAGCGCGTAACCTCCCACCCTCCCCGTCACAAACTAAAAATTCCAAAAAATGATAGATAAAGGAATTTAAAAAAAATCAAGACAAATAGGAGGATAGTTATAATTGAATTTTGAAACTTCAGAAAATTAAAAAAAAATTAAAATAATTCAAATTTAGAAAAATTAAAGTAATTTTTTTTTTGAAAATAGTGAATTTAAAAATAAATGTTCATGCAAAAACATAGTTATATGTTCTATTTATTATTCCTTTCTCCACATTGGGTATGTTTCAAAACTTAAAGCTGGGCAACTCTTCAAAGAGTTAACCAGGTAAAACAAAATGTAAGGACAATGAATTTGACACATTTTTCACATTTTCACGAGACCCCCTCCCCCTGTCACAAATGAAGACATTTTGCCAGACCCCCCTCTCCCACATAGGGCGTGACGTCCTTTATGGACAGCCCCTAACATATTTTTATTTTCTCTATATCAACGACAATTTACCAATATCAATGTCTATATCGATATATATTTATGGAATCCCACTGCAGATGCTTTTTAATCTTAATCAACACAATTTCTAATTTTATGTGTAGTTTTTCATTCACACAAATCTCTGAATACCATTCGAAAAGAAAAACTATTTCTAAAATATTTCTTATCAATGTAGAATATTTATTTAACAACTCCTGATATTATTTAGAAGCCATTTTTTTGTTCTTTAATCAAATTTCTAAAGAAACGTTCGTAAGCCACGTAACACTCTCACGGAGGGATAGTATCGACAAATACTTCGATTTTCTAAGACGGGGGGGGCGGGGGGAAACTTAATAAGTGACGGATTTTTAAATAAAATAAACCAATACTAAAATAATTATAGGCGATTTTTTATTATTTCTGAATTTTTACTACTTTTGTTACGTAGTTTTGGGGAAAGAGGAGTCTCTGAACAACGCTGTATCCAGGATGGATTTCGAGAGCTGGCATTGCCTCAATCCTCCATGAAATAGTGAAAGTAAGAGAAATGCATTTTATTATAACCAGCACGATAAGCATTAGACAATACATAACAAATTAATTGAATAGAGACGCGTTCGAAATCGAAATTTGAGAGCTGGCATTGCCTCAGTTGCGCTAACCTAAGTACAGCGCTGTCTATGAATGTTTCAAGGGGTTACAACTGGACGGGGGATGGTAAAATTATGCAATTTTTAGCGTTACGTGGTTTACGAACGTTCTCTAATAATGATCACCTTATCTTTTTTGATCGAAATTTTAACATCACAGTAGGTATGCTATATTAAATTATTTAAATAATAGACATATATGCATGTAATTACTATTAAACTTGGAATGACCGTACATCAATAAATCCATGTTTATAGTTAAATTCATTCTGATTCTTTTGTTGATTTATGATTCGTTAATATTTCCTTAAAACATACTTATATCATCATTATCTCTTTAAAGGTATTATTCAACAATAAATTGTTTTGCTGTCAAATAGAAACATTATAATTAATAGAATATATGAACTTTAACAACATAATATTGCATAGTTACCTCCTACAACCATCTAAATTATTTTTCATTTCTTTTATGTTTTCTATTTTTCTTATAGTTACGTCTTATAAGTATTCATATTCAACATATCTATTCATTATATCTAAGGATTCTATTTAACTATTTGATTTTTCTAATATCTTTCTTTATAAAGTTAATTAAATTTTTAGTTACATATTAACAATTCACAACCGATTAGTTCTCAGTAAGTATATTAATTATTTATTGTGCACAACACAAAAAAAAAAACTTTGGTTAGTTACTGCAATAAATTATATGTTTATAAATAGATAATAATAACATGCAAATATTATAATCTAACTTGTATTTTTAGAAATTATTTTTTTATGATTCTATTATTTAAATTTTCATTTTTGTTTATCCGTTACCGTATTACAACAACCTAATAACTTTATTAATTTTTGATGACTCCAATTATTGGGAAAATGATACATCAAAAAGAAAATACACAAAACACATTTATATACAAAGATTTCTCGGTCACAAGGGTTGCATCCCCACTTAATTAAAAAAGAAAAGAAAAGAAAAGTTATTGAATTGAAAAATCGATAAAATATAAAATTGACAAAAGAAAATGGTTATGCGTTCAATGACATTTAATTATTTTAGCCCATACTCAGGTTCTACAAGTGTTATTCACAGTTCATAACAATATGCGTTGTAAATTTGGTTACGACATAATAAATGTTAAAATAACTTTCAAAAGAACATATTTAGAAATGGTTTTTATTTTTAAGTAAGTCACTTTTATTATTTTCAAGCCAGTTTTAATCAGACTGATCAATAACGTGATACTAATTTATTATATTTACTAAATATAATAAATTAATATCACGTTCACCCAGGGAAGCGAACCGAACCGCTGCTTTTTGACTTCAGAACTTTAATTTTTGTCGCTATTATACATTTTTGTAAAATCTTACTTTATTTTACTCTTTTTTAGGGATTTGACAAACAAATTGTACCTTATTTTACCTTTTTACTGAACGCAACCTCAAGAAAATCCGCTTTTTTAATTTTTTTTTGACTTCAGAACCGAACCCCTAAATTTTTACAAGAATCGAACCACTAATTTTGTTTGATAAGAACCGAAACTCTAAAAATATGGAGGGGTACGCTCATAGATGCACACTAGGGTGGTTCGTTTCCCAAAAGGTTAAAATTTTCTAGCTCCAAAAGCATTTTTAGATGTGACTGGACCTAAA